>CAEGAD010081004.1:0-24534 GCA_903067055.1 Poeciliopsis paucimaculata | reverse complement strand
AGCAAAGCAGAAGTGCTCACTATCAAACATTTAGACAGATTTGTGGACGATATTTGACAGAAATGGTAATATTGTTTATCTGGAATGATTTTTAGATCTTTGAGTCCATCTCATGAAAAATGGGAGCAAAAACAAAAGTGTTGCGTTTATAATTTTGTTGAGTATACATTAGCTTTTTTTTCTAGCTGAAATCACACATCGCAGGTAAAAATGAAAACACAGAAAAATAACTTATTGAAAACGATTTATTGATCACAGGCTGCTGCACATAATTATTGATATTCCCAGATATTTTATGAGATTATACCTTGGATTATTTGCTGTTTCAATCACGTTACAACAAATATGTCAAACAGTAAAGGTGAACCAGAGTTCAAACTGGTCCTGAAACTAAAGATCCTTGCTTTGCATGCTTAATTTTAATTTATTTAACTACTGTGAAGTTGTAAAAAGAAAAAAAATGCACTCAGGTCCTGAAAGTGAGTTTAAAAATCTCAGAACAGAAAAATTACAGCAGATTAGGAAATAAAAATGCTAATTTCCACGTTGATATAGTAAAAAATAATCAGATTTTAATCCCTGAGTTGAAAAAACTCCCTACTGATGGTGAAGCTTGAAATGCTAAAGAACTAGATTATAAGATCCAAGTAAGAGCATTTCTGTATTGTTATAAAAAAAAAAACAAAACAAAGTTCTGTTACTAAAATCCATAAAAGCTACAAAATATTTGAAAAAGAGACACAGGAGGAAATGTTTGGCCTAAATGCTTCGTCAGCGTTTCACAAACTTCAATGTGTTTTAAGTAACAAATCAACTAAAAGTATCGCATAACTGAAATGGGACGAAAATAAAAGTATAATGAAAGTAAAAATGTAAAAACAGAAACTTGTAAAATCCATCATCTGAATATGGAGAGAGAATATGGAGAGAGAATATGGAGAGAGGATGGACTTTCTGCACTGCAAAAACACAAAATCTTCTGTTTTTTGTTGTTTCTAGTTCTAATACCTTAGTGCACTTGAAATAAGACAAAACTAACTTTACAGCTAAATAAAAGAGCCTGTTTTATTTTAAGAAAATAATTCCTTAATGTTGATATTACCAGTTCTGTTGGTAGATTAGTTCACTATTAAAATATTTTTCCCATTAAACTAAACCAAGGTGAGATTTTGTGTTTTTGAAGTGTATCGATGTCATTTGCAGCATAAATACCCAAAGTTTTAAGGTATTTTTGATTTACTATGAACAACCTTACAAATAACTTTTCAGCAATATATTGAAGCATATTTTAGGTTAATAAATGCTAATTACACTGGGAAATATTAAGAAGTTTTTGACTTAAAATAAGTTTATAAAAATTGCTGAAAAGTTACTTGTAAGTTAGTTTTGTCTTAATTGAATGGTGCTGATAAAAATGCACACACACTTTTCAGATTTTTCTGAGTAAAAAGAACTTTTCTTCTTTCATGAAATCCCAGTGAAGTTTGTGTAAAACCTCCACAAAATGTGGAGGGAAAAAGTAATTCAAGGAGTTAAAATAGTTCTGTGCTTCCCGCTCACCAGAACCAGCGTTCAGCCGGGTCCAAGGCCCAGGAGAACCTGAACGCCACACGTGTGCAAACGAGTTCTGGTGTGAGGAGATCAGCAGACGTGTTTGAGGTTTGCACCGTGTCTGATGGGGGCGCTGTAGGCCGAGTGCCAGTCCCGCTCGAAGACGGCCTTCAGCTGGGATTGGACGGTCGGGTCCGGCGAGTCCGTCTGGTTCACGACCAGCGCCGACCCGGCCGTGTTCAGGAAGTAGTCCCCCGACCAGTTAGACGTCCCTGAGGACAAAACACACATATTTATAAATATATTCCATTTCATTCATTTAACTCTCTTTTCCACTTTAAGAAACTGAAATCTCTCTGGGCGCTTAAAAATAAAAACTCTTTTTCTTCATACCAAATTTGATTTCCAGTTTTAAATGTGACTTATTATTCCTGAAGCGGTTAAGGTAAATTTATGGTCCACACAAAACATGTTGCTCACAGTCATTCAGAGTTTATGAGATTTTAGCCGTTTTAGGGCGTCCTGTCACTTTAAATCTAAGCAAGCTGCTGCTGGCCACACCACCGAAACTCAACATTTTCACTCGCTTGGAATTATGCAATCTTTGTACGTCTTTGAAAAGCACAAGTTGAGCCTCCTGCACAACCAATAAGAATACAGAAAGTGGTTTCTGAATGGTAGGTCAACAACAAAATACTTGTCTTTTCCAGCAGCCATTGTACAGTAAACGATAACCATCTGAGCAGATGTGCCGAAGCTCTGCTTGGGTTGCTAGGTAACGTGCTGGAGTTCCACTGGGGTTGCTAAGCAACGGGCAGTGCCTGCTGATTTGTGACATTAGTATAACTATGAATTTATTCTGGTAATCAGAGTCAGGTTGTAACTAGTTACATTTATTCAGTTACATTTACTTCAGTAATTTTTTTGAGAGAAATGTACTTTTAGGAGTATTTTTACTACCATGTACTTTGAGTAACTATATTATTAAGTATCTCTACTTTTCCTTGAGTAAAATTTCTGGGTTTTCTACCCACAAAACACCAGACTCAGACACACACTGCAGTTTTTTATTAAAGTTTCATAACTTTTTTTTTTTTTGAAAGAAACTGATTTAGAATTTTTTTTATTTTTGCCTGATTTTGTTATTTTTTGATACTTATATAAAGTTTTATCATTTTTGTCTTTAAAGTACCAAAATTCCCACTTAACTTTATATTTTGGTCCATCTGATGATGCAATTTTTAAATATTAAATGATTGATAATTTGATCAGTTACTCAGTACTTTTTACCAAATACTTTTTTACTCTTAGTTGAGTAACTTCTTGGACGGATACTTTTTACTTTTACTTGAGTAAAAATAGGTTGGAGTTACTCTTACTTGAGTACAGTTTTTGGATACTCTGCCCGCCTCTGGTGGTAACACAATGATTTTATTCTCATAACTAAAACAATAATAATCGCCGCTAAAACTACATCATTGAGTTGATCTTCAAAGTCCAAATATAATGAAGCTGTAAAACAAGATGGCCGCCCTGACATCACTCTGAACTATGGAAACCTAAGGAGTGAATTAGTGAGGAAAAAAATCCATATTTTCCAATAATTAAGTCATCAGAACCAAAGATTAAATCAATGGATGCGCCACAGGTCTTACCGATATACGCCACTTTGTCGGTCACCATGTACTTGTTGTGGTTCACTCTTGCATAGGGAATCGCTTTCTGCTTCGGGTCGGCGGGAACCGTAAACAGCCTCTGAAAAACCGACACGGTTACCGTAGCAACCGGCCCAGCGAACCGCGGCTGTGTTCTTCAGAAGGAGGCGCCACTCACCACCTGGACGTCCAGCTTGTTCCTGTAGTCGTGAACCGAAGCCAGAGACTTCAGGAAGGGCAGCATGACGGGCGGAGAGTGAGGCCAGCAGCTGATCAGCAGGCGAACTTTGACCTTCCGCTCGTACGCAGACCGCCTCAGCTGCGTGTCGATGTCGGCCCAGTACCTGCACACAGCGCAAAATATCAAACCTAAAACGGAGGTGACAATTTCTGAAATTACAGTTAACAAGGGAGATGGAATGATTTTGCAATTATAAACTGTCATGAGTTTTAAAAACGAGATGCAGAAGTTTGCATTTATTCATAAGATCAACATTACGGCAAAGTATTAGCTAACAAAAAACTTTAAGACCAGAATAAAGACATAATATTACACAATAAAGTCCTAAAATGAAGAGAATTATAATTTTAAGTCGTAATACTACAAGAATAAAATCTTTGTTTCCAGAATATTAACAGAATAAAGTTGAAGTGTGGTAAAATGAGGAATATTGAGCATCTTATTTAGTTATACTTTAGTATTGGTTTTATAAATAATTAAATACTAAATCTGTTCACACATCATCAGATTATTCTCAGCATCAGTCTGTGTTTGCTGCTGATAATCTGACTAAATTTTTGCCTTTGAATTTGATCAATTGACTTGAAAACCAAAGACATGGTGGATCAAAAGTTATCAAAATTAAATATTCTGACTTTTATTTACTTTATTTCTTATTTTTTCATTATTTTCTTCTTTTTCATTTCTTCTTGGCTACAGTAATCCACATGATGCTACCGCTAGCACTGCTAAAATCCACTCAGCTTTACCTTTTTGGGTGGGTATACTCCGTAGTGGGCAGGTAGTTCATCACAGCGATGTAGATGAACTCCTCTGCGTCATCAATCACGCTGAGAAGCGACTGAAGATCCGGAGTCCTGCCGGCGGCGCAGAAGGACGGAGGAGAGCTCTGAACGGCAGAGGAGAGTTAGCAAAACAGGAAACAGGAAGTAGGAGTTTGGAGTTACTGGAATGAAAGCTGATCCTCACAGAGAGGTAAACGCTGGACAGGGTGCTGTTCAGCGGCAGCTGGAGCGGCGTGTCTTTGTTGTACAGCGTGGAGAAGGTGGACGGCCACGGCGACGGGATGGACTCGCTCCCTCCGACCAACCAATAAGCTTCAAAGATCTTCTCCAGGTCTGAGGCCAAGCAGCTGCAGTTGTAGACGACGGCTCCCAGCTCCTTCACCTGGACAACCGTGGAGCCAACATGTTTCACAGGAGAATCTGAGGCTGCGTTCACACCAGCCCTGTTTAATTCACTTTAATCCAGCTCCAGTCCGTTTTTTTTAGAAGGTCCGGTTCGGTTGTGGAGTTCTGAATCGAACCAAAGAGCGAACTCTGGTTCACCCACAAATCCCGGTCTTGGTTCGGTTGAAGTGAACTCTGGTTCGGTACAAATGCATGTGTGAACGCCAAGCGGACCAGAGACCGCTCCAAAAGCAGGAAGTGGACTACAGCACAGGGCATTCTGGGTAAATAAACCCAAAACAAACATGCTAGGCTAGCGCAGGCATTAGAAATAACTTCTGATGTTTAACCAACGAGAAATCCTAAACTGCTAAAATCTGATGCCACAGGAGGCATCTTCTTGTCTTCGGCGTCTTCTTCAGAGGTTTTCTGTCTGATCCTCAGTGATTCTTGGTGCAGCTCCCACTTAAACTACAATACAACAATGAAATAAAATTTCAAGAAACTTAAGTATAAATCTCACCACGCTAATATTGATACGGATTTGGTATCAATATTATTGATATTTTGTATCAGCCCACCCACCTCCACTGCTTGCTGCATTTTTGTTGGTTATGCAGAAGGCTCTACTAATGCTTTTTATGAAGATGTACAGTTGAATAGATTGCAGCCATTTTCTCTCTAAAACAGCTTAAGATAGGCAGAACTGAGCAGCCTGAAATTTCATTATCTAAGAATGATTTAGTGGAAAAGTGTAATAAACATGTTTTGTATAGGCCAGAGACCTATCCTGAGCATTTCAGGCAGTCTGGCTGTACCTGCGTCAGGGACCTCCAGTCCATGTTGGCGCTGCCGATGTAAATGTGCTTCTTGTCTACGACCCAGAACTTGGTGTGAAGAACCCCGGTGGTGAGCGCCCTCATGTTGACCGTCCTGACGTCGGCGCCTGAAACACACCTGGGCTTTAGCAGGCGCTCTTTGGTAATAATCAGATTCACAAGATACCCCAACAGATGTGAACTTCAGAGGAGCCTCCGTTATAAACTGATTTTTCTGTGAAGAGAAACAGCAAAGTGATTGCAAAAAGTTTTCCTATTTGTGGATTTTTTTGTTGCTGAAAAATCTGAACTATTCGAAAGAAAATGCAGCAGGAAAATCTGAAATACATGGGAGAAATGCTAGCGCCATTTGTTTGGCTGAAGGCACAAGAGGCAAAATGAGGGGAAATGTAGCGCTTAGCGGTAGCGCTAACATGGTTTCCACTGAGTGTATTAAAATGTATCAAGGTATATTTGGTGTTTTAACTATTAAAATAGGCAGCTTTAATAATTTTTTAGAGTGAATTTTAAATATTCACAAGGTATTTCTGTAACCGAAGCCAGATATTATTTCTGGTAAACTTAAGGTATTTCTGTACACTAAGAGTTAACTTCTAAATAAATATATGATTTATAAATGTAATAACACATAAAGGCATAGTTTTATAAATTACAAAAAGGGCTTATTTGTTTTAATTTGTGGTTGGACTTGATCAAAATTTTAATTAAGTTAATTGAAATTTTGTAATTAATTAATCACGACTTAATAAAGCTATATATAAACCAAGTTTAGGTTATTCTACCATCTTTATGAGCTTTTCTACAGACTTATCTGGAATTCCTCTGAGATAAATATTCAGAAAAGAGTTTGCTGGTTTGATTTTGATCATGTTTTATGTACAACTACGTGACGGTATAATTAGCTTGTGCACTTTTTTTTCTAGAACTCAATTTCTTAAAGGGAAAGCGCCGAAAACGTTGCACTTCAATTAAAACCCAAACATTAACTACGAGGGTTTTGCAGTTGCTGAAGGTAAATGAATCACCTGAATCGTTGAGCAGTTTGAGGTCAGCTTGTGGTTTTCCCTCCTGCGAATCGACTGCAATCCGAACGTGGAGCTTCCCGGAGAGTTCGGCCAGCCGCTTCAAAACTTCCTCCCCCTGCGCAAACAGAAACCGTTGCTACGCACTGCATTGCAAAAACCAGGAAATCTTACCAAGTATTTTTGCTTTAATTTCTAGTCCGTCCTGGTAAACTTGAAATAAGACAAAACTCACTTAGAAACGACTTCATTGAGAAAAGGGAGCTTAAATTAAGTCAATATTTCCTTAATATTGATGAAACGGTTCTAGTTTCATTTGTAGAATGATCCACTGAGCCGTTACCTAGCAACCCCAGCCAAGCCAAGCCCGTTACCTAGCAACCCAGCTCTAGTTCCACTGGCAGATTATTTCACTTATAATATGGGAAAAATCTTTTGCTATATACCATTAGGAAATTATTAACTCAAAACAAACTCTGATATCATGGAAAGAAACATTTTGAATGTGTTTTTTTATTCACTATTCAATAAATATTAATTAGCAATTTAGCATAAGTGCTGACCTCATACCGACTCATTTTAGACGGTGTGGGAGAACATTTCATTATCAGATAATATCTTTTTTCAGCACAATCTTCTCTTTTTATTATAAGAAAATTTTACATTAATTACATCAAATTAAATTTTTTTTCCACAGTTCTTATGGGGTTTTTTTTGCAGCTGAATGTTTTTTTTGTGTCTTTTTCTTGCTATGCTAGCTTGAGGAGCAAAGCAGCTTGATGAATTTGTCTAGTAGCCAATCAGAGAATGACGATGAAAATAAGATTTAAATAAATTATTTTAACTTGTATTTTACTTTCAAAAATTATGTAATAGCAAAACTAAAAATTCTGTGGAAAATTTTAAGATTAAAATAAAATTTTATGGATTTAATTCTCTTTATTTTTCCATCCAACTTTCTGAGGTGCCACAGCGCCCCCTGGTGGCCTCCACTTTGAAAAACACTACTATTTAAGTTAGAAGCTATACAAAGTACTGTGTAATATTTAGTGTTGTTGCAGTGTGAAGGACCTTGGGTTGTCTCTGACCTGAGAGGCTGAGGGTTCGTGAGAGCTGGTGTCCTCGTTAGTGAGCGTCCAATAGAAGGAGGCGATGTCGACGCTGCTGCGCGCCTCGCTCATCAGGCGGACCCACGCCTGGAAGATGGAGGGGTTGCTGGTGCTGGAGTTGAACTCCATCCCCTCAGGGATGCTCTCCACCAGAACGATCCTGACGGGGGTGAAGGACAGGAAACATCCCAGAAATTACAAACCGCCACAGTCGGGATCCACAGAAACTCCAGGTAAAGTACCTACAACCTTGAAAACTTTACATTTTGTCTAGCAAATTTAATCAGAGAATATTCAAGTTTTTTTTGTATTGGAAATACGTTAAATTAATCTCAAAATGTTTGATTTTCTTTGTAGGAAATCTACTAATTTTTCTTCCCTTTTATCTCTAATGTTATGTAGAAAACACAAAGTTTTTTTTAAGTGTTCATAGTTACTAACTTTTACCATTTTTGTCAAGTTAAAACCTGAAACTTCAATGTGTTTTATTTGTATTTTAGAATACAGACAATGTAAATGTTGGCCTGATTTGATGTTCTAATTAAAATGTTAGCTCTGCTAACACTAAAGTGCTACACCAAAATAGTAGCAGGAGGAAGCTAATGCTAAAGTGCTAATGTCAGACAGGTCGACTCCCACCACATGTCAAAGATGTTGAACTTTATTCACAAAGCAGCCAAGTAAATTAATTTAGCAGAAGCTAAGTGTGCTAAACGTTTTCAAAGTTAGCAAAAATGCTAAAACACAGGACGGGACAAGATGGCTAAAAAAACATCTGACATAAGTTTGTTATATCATTACTGATAATAATCGATTAGTTTTTAGTTTTAAATATCTAAAGTACTAACAAACTGGTTTATCCCCAGTTTTCACTTCACTTGTTTATTTTTAAGCAATTTTGAGGGATGATGATGATGAAACCCTAGACGAGTTACTCAACAGGTTGTTGCCAGGCAACCAAACAGTGACTGAGTTAGTTGATTCCACCAACTTAACTTAGCTGGCTTTTCCTCTGCCTACATCTCCCAGAATGCCATGCGGTTCTGGGAGATCATTAAATATCCTATATACTGAATATTAAATATTCTATCAGATGCATTATCTATTGATATTCATGCAAACGTTTAGATATCGTTATTGAGTTATTTTCCAGCACTATTGAGCCGCTAAGTGAAAAATTAGCTGCGCTATTAGCGCGTTACCGCTAATGTTAGCGTCTTTGCATACTTGCAAGGGTCCGAGCAGGACGCCACTGTTTCCTGAAGGCGGCTGCTGATGGAGGCAGGATGGGGGAACATTGACCCCGCCGACCTCGGGCTCAGGATGTTGTAAAGCGCCATGGCAGCCAGAAGCACACAGGCCACAGCAGCCAGAGCGATCTGACACCTGGCGAACTGACAGAGAAACGGCTGCAGTTATTTATTTATTCATTCTGTCCTGAATCAGAGCAACAGACTGAATCCGAGGAGAAACTCACCAGCTGTGCTCTGCGGGAAAATTCCTGCCTCCGTCGCTCCGGATCCACCATCTGCACACAAATTCACTCGATTACACTGAACTCTGTGGGGAGTTTCATATGAAGCTGGGTCTGGAAACTACAATCAACAATATGGGTTAGATGACACTTTAGCTTTGTGAGAAGTGAAACCAGATATGTGACTGAAACTGGAATAATACCTTCCGTCGTTTTACATTTTCATAATTTATCAAATCAATAACTTCCTGTTTTTGCAGAATGATCTCATGACTCTTAATGAAACCTGAAATACACTTAGAAAAACAAGAACTAAGAGGTTTTACATCAATTTAGCAGAAGTGTAAATATAATTATTATATTATACTAATATAAATCTAGGAACAGAACTACAATCATGTTCAATAAATTAAATAGAAGTCCTGGTGTTTGTCATATTAAAAGTACCATTAGAAAATAACAACCATTAAGCAAGTATTAAAAATAATTCATTTACGGTAATCAAGGCTACATCTCTGTTTTTAAAGATATATATTTTGAATGGCCTGATACAATATTACAATTTTAAATGTTTTATTGTTTTGTTTTTATTAGCTGAAAGGGAAAAATCATAATTATCTGAAATAAAGGCTGTCAAACATAATTCCGTGTGTATTAAATCAACATAATGTGTTTTAATAAGTGATTATGTTAATAAAATTATTCATTTTTTTCAGTAATATTCTAATTTATTGAATGTGTGTCTCATGAAGAACATGGTTACCTGGTTATAGGTGATGTCCATCTTCATGTTTACGTTTCTGTCCGATATTTCCCTAAGACTCTGAGAGAAAAAATGAAGAAAAAATATTTCACATTTTTCAGTCAAAAACAAAACAATCAGAATAAAAAAACCCAAAGAGAGTGAGAACAAAACAGAAACAGTTCTATTCTTTCCAAACACGACAAACAGAAGTTTCCAGGCATTTGAAACGGAAAGACGATCAACAAAGACACACAGCTTGTTTTGTTTTTAGATTTCCAGGCACAGAGTGTCATTTTTTAACACAATTCAGTAACCGTGTTACCTGTCGTTGTTGTAAAGATGCTATAAACAAAACATGACTTAAAAGAAATGTAACTTCCTGATTCAATGCCTTGAAATTGGGCCTCTGTCTCTTTAAGAAGCTCCTGCTCTTTCTGAAACTCCACCTTCAGGAGGTTATCACTGTAGTGCTTCTGTATGAAAGCTGCAGAATGTAAATTTTGTAAAACAAACATATTTTACAATACTGTCACTATGTTATGACAGTATTGTATGTATAATCTGTGAAAAAATTTAACTCCTCTGTCTTCTCTCAGTTCTGACCAATCAGAGCAGGGAGGCGGGTCTTAGCGCTCCCAGTCACTTTCTGTGGTACACTACAGCTAGCATAGCTTGTTGTGAACGCTAAAGCTGGTTAGCATAGCCACAGATGGCAGCAGATAAACGGCTTTTCAGTAAGTTGTTTCTTTACCATTAGCACATTTAGCAGTGAGTACATGAGGATGATTGACAGTGTTAAGACCCTCCTCCTGCCTGTGACCTGCTGCTGGCTAGTCTGAAGCATTTCTCAAGCATGCACGAGAGAATCAAATGAACACTTCAGGTTTGTTTTTGATTATGGAATAACACTATAATATTATGTGAAGCTTAAAAAGAGTTAATTTGACCTAATACTGCCCAGTTTAAGGAAGTGGGGAAGCTCAGATGCTGACAGCAGGAATGTGCCTCTGTAAAACCCCTGAGGCGGCAGTCACGAGAGTTTGTGCCACAAGAGAAACATGAGAGGCAGGACTACTGCAATTAGATCAAACTGTCCTTTAACTTCAAAAATCAAACATCCAGCAATCCTCAGGTTATTAAAAAGAAAAACATATGATGAGGGTAAGGTTACTACTTCTACTAGAATCTAATATTCTACTTCTGCGCTGTGAGCAGGTTGGTAAGAGGAACCTGTTCTCCTTTAATGTGTTTGTCTAAACGACTGATGTGATGGAAAATTTTTTCTAGTTTTGAAAATGCCCTAAAAAAAACCCCCAAAATTTTACCAAGTAACTTTGGTCTAATATCTCATAACACTCAAAACTAAATTACAAGTAACTTTTCAGTAAGATATAAAAGCTTGTTTAAAGTAAACGATTCCTTAATATTCATAAAAAAGTGCAACTATTTTTTCTCTCCATAATAATCTGCCAGTGGAATTAGAACTTGGTTGCTAGGAGACGGGCCAGAGTTGCCGTTACCTAGCAACAGGTTGTTATTAAATAAGTGGAATAATCTACCAGTGGAAACAGTACTTTAAAAAAAAAAAATCAATGCTAAGAAATTATTTACCTTAAACAAGCTAATATTTCTTGCTGAAAGGTTCCTTGTAAGTTAGTTTTGTGTTATTTTCATGTACTAAGACATTTGCACCAGAAACTAAACCAAAAATACTTGGTAAGACTTTGTGTTTTTGCAGTGTGTAACTTTCCCTGTGTAAAACCAAATTTCTGTACCTGTTGAGCGTAGCATGAACACTCAGTCCTGTGACAGCTATTTGCTACTTCATTGAATTAAAAAAAAACTTTATTCATTCCAAAGTCATAACTCATCTGATCTTCAAAGAGTTGCAGTGGATAGAGAGGCTGAAGCCAGGAAGTATTTCCAGTGGCAGCCAATGAACCCGACAGAAGAATGTTGCAGTATGTCTCATGACTGTCATCATGCCAACAGCTCAATTTCCAAGCAGAACAAATCATATTTTACAGTAATAAATCCTGAATGACGTCATCAATTGTTGACAAGCACTTTATAATCTTTTAGCCGGGCATAGGAGGAAATGGTTTGAAATCTTCTTTTTTTAACTCCTGGTGGTTTTGGGGGTCAAAGATCAGGCATTAAATCAGCCTTTGAGTTGTTAATCAGTCAAGTGTAATTGCCAACACATTGTTTACGAACTGGAAGTAGGAAATCCCAACTTCCGAGTACTGAACGCACCGTTAAACTTTCACAAACTGACAGTGAATATAAATGAAATTAAATAAAAATGTGCCCCATTTACAGCTAAAATAATTCACATGTTGTTTACATTGAACTGAGGGACGAACATAAAAAAACAAAGGAACTATGACTGGAGTTTTTCTGACTCATCTTGTGATAATCGTTTGCGAATTGACTCAAACGCGCATTTGTTAGTAAGTGAGAAACAATCTAGTTCACCATATAACTGTAAAATAACCTAACTGGAGAAAAACAGCTTTCATTGTTTACGTGAGATGAGAGGAACGAAAGTCGCTGACAGAGCAAAACCATTTAAAAAACTAACTTTCAGTTAAAATAATGGGAAAACTCCCAACTCACCTGTTAAAATGCGTTAAAAAATCCTTCGATAACTGCGTCTACGTGTTCTCTTTAAACACAATGACGGTTAAATGCGCGTTTAACTGACAACACATTGAAAAGACAGATGTTAAGCGCTGTATCTGTCACAGTTTAGTGCTAGCTTCATACAGAGCCAACAACACCGAGCTGGCAGGTGGTCATGTGATCAGGCGAAGCAGCCAATCGGAACTGAGACTGCACCGTGACGTAATCCACAATTGACAATATCACTTGTCACCACATGAGGCCGCTGTTTCACACTACTCGATCTTGACTGCACTTTTGGATAGTGAAAAGTGGGCAGGAAATATGTATATTTTTTACATGAAATAAAACGAAATTAAATGAAATATTTATATATTCTGAACATAAAAGTCCTTAATTTCTTTTTTTCATAGGGGAGGGGTATTTTTTAAAACATTTTCCAGCAGTGGAAACTATATTTACTTTGTAAACAATACAAAATAAATGGGGTTTCTTTAAAAATTGACAAATTTTGTGTAGTAGATTACAGATCAGCTTTTTCCAAAGCATTATGTAGCTTTGCACAAAATATATGTAAATTTTCTCTTCTTTCCAGGAAGCAAATATTAAAATATAAAAACAAATTTTTGTTTTTAAAGTTTAAGTGCCCAAATAGATAAAATAGAAAATATTTTCATCAACTTCTGGAAAAATATGGACATTTTTCTTTATTTTAAAGGCAAACAGTACAAAATAAAATGGCACTTCTTTATAAATGACAACAAAATTTCTGGTAGAAGATTATAAATTGTCTTTTTTCAAAGCGTATGTAGCTCTTTAACTGTCAATATGTTGAATTTTCCTTCGTTCTGGAAAGAAAACATCTAAAAATAAAACTTTTTTTTTCCAATTTGTAAATGTTTCAGTGACCAAATTGTCAAAATAGAAAATATTTCCATAATATTTTTGCAAAACATTTTTGTTTTTCCTTATTTTAAAGCATTTACAAAATAAAATGGCGGTTTCTTATAAGTAACTGTAAATAATCTTCAAATTGTTATTGTTATTGTTACTATACATATGTAGAATTGTTCTTCTTTATAAAAGAAAAAAAATCTGACAATCCACATAAATCTTTACATTTTAAATGGTTAAGTGCCAAAATAGAAAATATTTCCATGATCATTTGCATATCAATGCTCTTCCTTATTTTAAAGGGCAACAATACAAAACAACATGATGGTTCTTTAAAATAACAACAAATGTTCTCTTTTCCAAGCGTTTCGTAGCATTTGCGACTATTATGAAGCATTATGCAGCTTAAATGAGGACAAAAATCCACCTTTATTTCCAGGTTAAACTGTGGAATCACGTCACTTCCCGTGGCGAGCAGCAGGGGGCACCAGAGCGCAAGAATAAACCGCTAAAGCCGGAGACGTTTCGGTTTGGTAACAGATGAGTTCATGTCCACCAGCAGGTAACAGAAACATGCATGTAAAACAGAGGAATGTGCCTTTATTTAAAGGTGATGAATGGCCAGTCTGCTTTTGTTGGCGGTGAAACCAGCAAATTGATAAGAAAGGAAGAAAGAAAGAAGAAGAGAAATTCCAGGTTCACACATGCAAACACACCTGCTTCCTTCAGGTGAAAAACCAATGAAATATCAAGCTGAAGGTGTGTAGCCACAGAAACCAGGTCAGAAAAAACCTAGACAGTTTTATTATTTTACAGCAACACAGACAGACTTATAGTGAGGCAATAAAACACTGGCAGGTTTCTCTTCATTTTTTACTATTATTATTCTCATTGAGTCATATTTTGGGGGATAAATTTGACGTGTTTGTTTCCATCCTTTTGCAGGTTAAAAGCGTTTTTTCCTTCTGTTTTCCTAGCAGTGTTGCTATCAGGTTGTAGGCGTGTTTGTGTCCCTGTGACTCTGCCAAAGGATTGATCCAGAACTCAACTGTGGCTCAACTTTTATTACCAACCCAACTTCCTTTTTTTTAAATCCATTTCTGCTTCTTACAACGCGTTTGTAAAAGTTTACGAGAAAACAAAACGTCCTTAAACACAACCAGAGCTAAAATAAGACAATAAACGGATATTTTAGCAGCGTCAGAGGTCTGTAGGTGCGTTTTTAATAAATAAGCGTCGGTTGATTTTATTTTATTTCTATTGTGTGAGGATTATTTATGGCGGAGATGGCCATAAAACCCGGTGACATCACTACAGCAGGCTGTAATGGCTGGTGACGGTGCACATGGAAACATGAACTATTTTAGGTCACTGCTTTGTTGTCCCAAGGAGATAATTTTTTTCTCTTCCTTCTCATTTTAAACCTAAAATAAACACTTTAAAGTAAACATTTATGATCTGAATGAATGCTAGGTGAGACAAGAAATGTGGAAATTAAGACTTTTTTACTCTTTTTCTGTTCATTTAAACCCAAAAATGTCCATAAGTAGAAGTTCTGAGGTGCCACGAACAGAAAATAGAAATTTTTCCACTTAAATGATAAAAAACTGACCGTAATCATGCTTTTACTCTCAATCAGAAGTATAACCGAAGTGCTTTATTGTTGGTTTAGTTAAGTGACGGAATGCTTTTTTGGGGTGTGGCAGCATAACACAGCTTTATTCAGTTATTTATTAATTAGTTTATATCAAATGAAATCAACAGAAATGACCAAAGTGTTGCACGAAAATACAAAATAGACAATCTGTGAACAATTTTACTTAGAAATAAACTACAACTGATTAAAAATGAGGAAAAATTATTCAAAACCCGATTAAAAGTAGGTTTCCTAAAGTTCTACTCTAAAAAAAAAGTTAAAATTTGGAATTTGTTTCGGTTTTTAATGAAAAACCAAAGCAAAGAGAGTGAAGTTGACATCAAATTTTAAATAAATGGAGAAACATAAAACCTAAATAAAACCTGGCTTGTGTCTGAATAATATTTCAACGGTTCGAAACGGGATTAAAAATTTGTTAACCAAAAACGAGCATCTCTGACTTAAAAAAAATAGATTTTACAGTGTGGAGTCATCAGGACTCAAATACATTTAGCTTTTGCATAACAATCAAATATAATATTTAAAAACGTGAAATGTAAATTAAAATGGGCCCAAGATGAATCCCTGAGGGACACCACAACTTACAGCATCTAAAAAATATCTTCTGTTATTTTACTGTTTGTCTGTTAAACCTTTATGTGTATTTAATGTGTTTCATTTGATCAAATATGTGTTTTCTGATTGTACATTTGGTTTCTAATGGGATATAATAAACAGGACAAAACAGATTTCTATTTATATTTTCTGTAAATTTTCAAAGCTTTATGTTGGTTTGCACTATAAATATGTAGATTTCTTTTCTTATTTCTGGAAAGAAAAGATGTAAAATAACACAAATTTTTCAATTTTTACATTTTTAAGTACCCAAATTGTCAAAAAGCAAAAAAAAATCCCAATAAACTGTTTCCTCTAGTGATGCAAATTTAGGCCGACAGTGATATCTGATATTAACATTGCTATTATGGCTGATAACCAATATTAGCCAACAGACGCTCCAGGTTTTATTAAAAGTTCCTTTACAGAATAATAACCAGAAAAAGCTAAATATGCACAACAAGCAGTTGCGTCATGTTCATGATCACAGATTTAAAAGACATTTTTTATTTTTCTGTTGCAGCTTAGAATCACATTCAGTGTGTAAATGGAGAAATGCAGCGTTGTCCCGGACCAGTTAACAGGTTTAGTACCTCTGCTGTTAACTAAACAACAGCTTGTATGATAAGCCTCTTAAAGCAACATGCGTTCACACCCACATCAGGTAACACTCTGACTCATGTGTTCCTGTTTAGGGGCGGAGACAACGGAGGAACAAAGAAACATTAGTCTCCACCACTGACCCGTTGTTCCCTCTCTCCCTCTCTTTGCCTCCAGGATCTCCGGAAAGCTGCTCACCTGTGCAGTTAAAGGATGCAGAGACGGAAGCGGAGCGGGCCGCTATAAACCGGAGCCGCCGCCCAACTGGCCGTCAGGTGTGCATCCGCACGGCATTCCTGGATGATATTCCACAAGCAGCAGACGGCGGCTCGGGTGTCATAAACACCTGTTGCTACGGCGACGTGCGGCTCCAACACACAAGATCCAACACAAAGCCCGATCGCTTATATTTGTGAGCGGATTTAAAGTGGTGGCATTTATGTAAAATTTTTTTTTTTTTTTTTTTTTTAGCTTTACATCAAGTTATAATGCAACAAACACAAACCGGGAGTGTTGCTTTGACTCTTTCATGCATGCTTGAGAAATCCTTTAATCTCCACGGCAAACATTCAGTTGAGCTAAATGCCTGGTTGGACCTAGCTCCGCCTGCTAAATGCAGCTCCTCCCCAAATCAGCTCCTTCAGACTAGCCAGTAGCAATTAGCAAACACTTGGTGCATCTGCTGAGCTCATTATAGCAGCTACTTCTCAGGCCCTGTTTACATGACAATGAGCCAACGGAAATTAAATTTTTGTTCCATTTCTGTTAACACATTTACATGAAAACATTCTAATTACAATCTTTGTTTTCACAGTAAAGGTACACATCGAAAACGTGTAATGCTCTTGCCACTAGCTGGTGCTAGGTACCTTGAAACTAAGTGCACATGTGTTTAAAAAAAAGTTCTACTTGAAGGCACATTGATTTGTGTTTCTCCATCAGGTACCGTTGCCCCAGATACTGAAGGAAAACACACATATGTGCGTCTGATTAGGGTGCAGTTGGAAAAAAGTGGGACAACTTTGCAGAAACACATTGTTTGAGCTTCATGTCCGTAGTTCTCTAGATAAAAGCGCTGAAAGAGTGAAAGCTTGTTATGAGTGCTGAACAAGCAGAGGTGTATTTTGCCACCTGGGTGGTGTGGAGCGGTGAAGAGACGCTGAGGGAACCGTATCTGATGGGGAAACACAAACTGTAGTAACACCAGCCGTCAGTAGTTTCTTCTTCTTCTGTAGATTGTAGGAAGTAGTTCTGTTTTGCGTCATACTATGCATGAGCTATGTGAATGTGAATGCCAAGTGGACTGTAGACTGCTCCAAAAACAGGAAGTGGACTATAACACTGGGCATTCTGGGCTAGCTTAGCGCTAGCGCTAGAAATGGCTTGTGGTCTTTAGCAATAGGCTAAAGAAAAATCCTAAAACTGCTAAAATCTGACACTACTACATTTTTGTTTACATTTTGTGTGCTCACTAGCTGCATTTCTATTGTCCATATATTTGAACAATTTGACATATCAAAAATAAATTTGCTTAATGGAAACACATCAATTTCGAAAAAATCTAGTTTTTTGATAAAACGTTTTGGCGTGAGGATGAGGTGGTTGTATCGGCTGTATCCATATTAGTATATTTCGCAAAACTGCAACTGCAACTCTTTTTTTGTATCACACGAGTCAGATAATCAACAACAGGATGTTACTACTGACAGAAACGTCAAAGAAGACGACAACAGGAAGTAGCAGGATGATGGAGAAACATGTTTTTTTACTGATTTGTAACGTTAATCTGTAGCAGTAGAGTTGATAAAGTAGAGAAATACGCTGGTAAAAAATTCCTTCAAGTTATTTCCACAGTAAATAGGTGCGACGTTATTATACGGTTTAAGGTGTAAAAGCTGCTGTTTCTCCTTTGACTCACCTGGACAAAAGCAGGTAAAAAGCCAAAACAGTGAGCAAGCTGGAGCTGTAATGTACAAGGGTCGGACTCTGCAACACAGCCGATAAATTAGAGCCCAGAAATGATGACAACAAATTGATTTTGACAGAGGGCCAGTTCGTTCTGTTCCCCTTCAACTCACGTCTGCCTGGGCTGGACTGCTGGACTCCAGGTGTGGGCGATCCTGGTCAGAGAGTGTGTGGATGTGGGGGTTGAAAAGGGCAGAAGAACAAGCTGTTCGCCCAGAGATGAACTGCTGAACCACAGACTGGGTGAACTGTAAGGTGGCACGTTTAAAAGTCCTTCATAAATGTTTTAAGCCTGAATCGACCAAGGTAGAATTAGAAAACTATTTAAGGTGACCTATTATTCTTCGTTCAAAGGGTTAGTGGCGATACAGAACATGTTCATTACACTTACACGTCTTGTCTCTTTAAATCTAAATAACCTGATGCTGGCCACGCCCCCCAACTCAATATTTACACTCTCTGCAAACAGATACGCAATTATACGTCTCCACTTCTTGAAAAGCA
This sequence comes from Poeciliopsis paucimaculata, assembly GCA_903067055.1. NCBI lineage: Eukaryota > Metazoa > Chordata > Actinopteri > Cyprinodontiformes > Poeciliidae > Poeciliopsis > Poeciliopsis paucimaculata. Next base: position 5,890 of record CAEGAD010081004.1, on the reverse strand, counting down.
GAAGTGGAGACTCCTGCACAACTAACAACAATGCAGGAAATAGTTTCTGAATGGAAGTCAACAGCAAAACATTTGTTGTCAAAACATATTGTCTGCTTTTAAGATAGAAATGAAAACTCTGGAAAATGTGCCAATTCTTTTACCCAATTAATCGATTAATTGTCTGAATAATGGATTACTAAAATAAATGCCCGTTACAACCTTATATTAATTAAGGTAAATAAAAATCAAGATGATCATATTTCTCATATAAAATAAGCTTAAGTGGTTAAATGAAAAATCTACAGAACATGTCAATGTTTTATCTGATTAATTGATTAATCGTCAGAATAATCAATTACTAATATACAAATACTTAATAGCTGCAGCCTTACATTAATTAAGGTAAATAAAAAGTAAGGTTATTGTATTTATAGTATTCCATAAAATAAGTTTAAGTGGTTTAATGAAATGCAGGCAATATGTTTATTTGACGATTAATTGATTAATCATCAGAATAATTGACTACGAATATATAAATATTTAGTAGTTGCGGCCTTATATTTTTTTTAATGTAAATAAAATTAATGTTATATTTTGCTAATAAGGAGTTTAAGAAACCTTACTGGGTAAAACTAGAAACTTTTAATAGAAAACATTAATCATGAGTCACACAGATGCTGCAGAAATGTGATCTAATTACAGATAAAGTAGAAAGAAAAAGCACAAAACAGATAAACCACAAAATTTGCATGCAGTATTAGCAACCGGTTGTATTTGTTTTAAGGCTTTTTACAGCAGAAGGAAAAATGTTGATTAATATCTAGAGTGTCTATAAAACACATTCCAATGCAAAAATAACAAAAACTAACCAGGATTTTGACTTAAAAATACAGAAATGAGAGCTAATAGCAACAGATCTCCAGAAACATAACATTTTACCAAGTACTTTTGGTCTAGTTTCTACTGAAAAACCAACTTACCAACTTATAACTTTTCTGCAAGATATAGGAGCTGGTTTTAAGTCAATAATTCCCCAATAATGAAGAAAAAGTTCTAGTTCCACTTTAAGATTATTTCACTTATGACATAATATTTTTCCCATGTTATAAGTGAAATAATTTGCCAGAACATTTTAATCAATATTAGGAAATTATTGACTGAAAACAATCACCTGAAGGGTTAGTTTAGTTAGTTAAGTTTTATTTCATGTGAACTAAAGTATTTTCAGTAGAAACTAGACCAAAAATACTTGATAAGGGTTTGTGTTTTTGCAGTGTATTAAAATAGTTGATAGCACGAAAGACCCAAAGTTTTGAAGTAAGTTTTCACTTTAATAACACATTAGTCTGAAAGAAAAGCTAAAATCAAACACTTTATAGCAGCATTTTCCATTTTTTTGGAGCAAAACCTACATGCAAAATGTTTTGGGTAACAGTCAATAATTCCTTAATATTTATGAAAAAGTTCTAGTTCCACTTTTAGATCATTTTACTTGCAACAAGACATTTTTCCCCCGTTTTAAGTGAAGCAATCTAAAGGTGCATCGACTCCTATTTTTTACAAATATTATTGAATTATTTACTTAAAACAAGCTTGTGTATCTTGCTGAAAAGCTACTTGTAAGTTAGTTTTGTGCTACTTCAAATGTACTAAGATACATACAGTAGAAAGTAGACAAAAATACTTGGTAATAATTAGTGTTTTTGCAGTTAGGATTATAATCTCAGCATAGAAAAGCAGTGAAGCCCTGTGGCTGTGGCCTTGATTTGGCTCCCGTTGGTGTTTGTGAGCGCGCTCCATGGGCAGCCGGGTCAGACAGAGCAGGTAACTGATTACCCAGTCCGGTCGAACCGGGTTTGCGTGCGGGAAGAGGAGGGGACAGCGCCGGGGAGGAGCAGCTCTCTATCCTCATTAGTCCGACTCCCCGAAGCGTTCATCCCCAAACTTTACACCCCGACCGTGAATGCCAGGGATTTGACGACGCATTGTCGCACTCAGAGCCGCCTTTTGTTCCCGCTAGGACTCAAGGAAAACAAACAGGCTGCCTTAAGAGGGGGAATATTCTGCATTTAGGACGACAAGAGGTTTCGAATAACAGCAAACTCACTGCAAAAACACAAAATCTGACCAAGTATTTTTGTTTATTTTCTTCGATTAAGACAAAACTAACTTAAAACTAACTTTTCAGCAAGATAAAGCAGCTTATTTTAAGTCAGTAGTTCATTAATGTTGATAAATAAAAATTCTAGTTCAACTTATAAAAAGACATTTTTTCCATGTTATTAGTGAAATAATCTGCCAGTGGAACTAGAACTGGGTTGCTAGGTAACGGCTTGGGCTGGACTGGAGTTGCTAGGTAACTGCCTGGGCTGGACTGGGGTTGCTAGGTAACGGCCTGGGCTGGACTGGGGTTGCTAGGTAACGGCACAGTGGAATATTCTACTACCGAAATGTTTTATTATGCAATTACTGAGCTAAACAAGTTTCTTTATCTTGTTACTTATACGTTAGTTCAGTGCCCTAAGATATTTCCACTAGAAACTAGACTAAAAATTGAAGATACTTGGAAAGATTTTGTGCTTTTTTCAATGTTAAGAGAAGAATAAATAATATCTTTTCGTACATTTTACATGTAGATTTTGTTCTTAAAAGTGGAAAAACTTTCTGCATAGTGTTCAACTGTGAGATTTTATCTTTTGTTTAAGACTAATTTGTTACTAAAATCAATACTTCGAAACTTTCATGCTACAAATTACTTTGGTACACTGCAAAAAATACAAATTCTTACCAATTTTTGGTCTAGTTTTAGTGAAAATATCTTAGTGCACTTCACATAAGACAAAACTAACTTACAAATGAGAAAAATGTCTTTTTATGAGTGAAATAATCTGCCAGTGGAACTAGCACTTTTATTTATGAATTTTAAGGATTTATTGACTGTAGACCAGCTTGCATATCTTGCTGAAAAGTTATTTATAAATTAGTTTTGTCTTAATTCAAGTGAGCTAATATATTTGCACTAGAAACTAGACCAGTATTTTACCTGGTAAAATTTAGTGTTTTTTACAGTGCTTCAGCGATGTCATTTCAAAATCAGTTCTTAATTCAACCCTTTGATTTAGATGCAAACAACTAGACATGGCCACTTAAGTAGTCAAAGTAAATTAAGATTAAAATGTAAATTTTCTGGAGGAAATATGAGCTAAAATCTGATGTTAAGCTCTGATAAAGTAGAAAGAGCTTTTAATCTCTAAATTCCTGTTTTAGCCCCACCGCCCTCCGTGTTCCCATCTCATGGCCTAGAATGAGGAAGTGAGACTAAAGTGCTGAGGTTAAAGGTGACCTCTGTTGTCATGGCAACCTCTTTTAGGTCCGTATCAGGGGGTCTTATCAGCGCTCGCTAAACTTCTTTCTGCCTGAAAGAGATCAATGCGAATCAACTTCACATTCCAGCCCCGTCTGTTCATTCAGGTTTCTGGTTAAAACACCAGAAAACGGAGAGAAACCGTCGTTTGGCTGGCCGAATCCGCTCCCCGGCGGATCCGGGACCATCCGAGCTTCGGCTGCTGTCTGTTGTGCATTTCAGCACAGCGAGGAATTTCCCGTTTTCAGATCAATAAAACCCAACCTGACAACCGCGGCAGCTTGTGGCGCTACAGCAGGGGCTGCGCCGGCGAATACGACCTCACTACTTCTGCTGCAGGTCGTAAAAAAGCAAAATACTTCCTTCTGCCGCAAAAACAACTGCCACGTTCCTCGTTAGTAAATCCGGCAGTCAGAGCTGACCCAAAGCATAAGGAAGCAACTGCTTGAATTTACTTTGGAAAAGTTTCAGTTTCACACAGTGGCGGATTTTGATATGGGTCATATGGGCAGATGCCCAGGGCAGCAAAACATAGAGGGCGCCCAAGAAACAGAATATAAAATTCTGGCTAAAATGATTAAACAAATTAATTGTAATTAATCAATTAGTAAATGAATCTATTATTTCATTTAATAGAAAACAATTATTTCGAATTGATTATTGAAATAATCCCACACACGGTACGTATTCAGTACGTATTCTGGCGCTCAACTCTGGATGTCCTGCGCTTGTATGGAGGCCAGGAGGGACAAAAAACACAAAACATTTCATGTGTTTTTCACACACAAAGTAAGTTTTTTAATGTGCAAACACAACAGTTGTTTTTCGTCTAATCTGTGTAGTTTTTGAATTAATAAGTAGTAATCCCAACCAGCAAATCGACATGGAAACAAGTAGCCGAAATTACCAATGTTAAGATTTAAGAAACAAAAGTTTGACATACTTCAACTTTGTAGCCTAAGAATATGTGATTAATTGAAACATGGCTTATGTAATCTCTAATTGTTTTATATTTGATTTTTAGAGATAAGCCCAGTCTTAGCCAGCATACCTAGGTGGGACCTATATGGTACAAATAAGGGCAAATAATATGGGTCCCAAAAATACAAACAATGCCAAAATATAAAATCTTACCGAGTATTTGTAGCCTACTGTCCAGTGTAAATATCTCAGTATACTTGAAATAACACAAACTAACTCATAACTAATTTTTTAGCAATAAATGGAGGCTAATTGTAAGTAATAATTCCTTAATATTGACGAAAAGTTCTGGTTTCATTGGCAGAAAAGTTAACGTACAATATGGGAAAAACATCACGTTATGGATGAAATAATCTGCCAATAGAACTAGAATCGGGTTGCTAGGTTACGGGCTGGGCTTGGCTGGGGTTGCTAGGTAACAGCGCGGTGGAATATTCTGCCAGTGGAACTAGAACTTTTCAACATTAAGGAATTATTTACTTAAAACAAGCTCCTATATTTTACTTTAAAAAGTGACCTGTAAGTTAGTTTTGTCTTATTTAAAGGTATTTGAATTGGAAACTAGACCAGCAATACTGGGTCAGATTTTGTGTTTTTGCAGTGCATGGTGGGTTTACCGAGATATCTGAGCAAACCCATATTGTTTTGTCCTCATTTATCCCATATGGGCCCACCAGGCTGGGATGCTACTCCACTAGCATGTTGTTTCATGTAGCATTTTTCCTGGCCTAAATGCAGAACTTCACTTTTTCCTTGGTTTTATCCAAAAACATCAAACAGGTGTGTGAACCTGGACTAAAAACCGAAATCCAGTAAGGAAGGTGGGATCCTTTAGCTTGTTATTCATTCCCACTCTCACTGATTCCTCTGCTTCAGATGAAATACTCCACAAGCTTGAAGGTGTATAAAACAAAGCTCCAGGCTCTGTTTTCTTGCTGCCCCCACCCACTAGAACTCACCTTCTCTTATCAGTGTGCGCGCCTGCCAACCCCCACCCACACCACCTGTAGCGCCAGGCCACATCGTCACAGTTACTGATTAACCAGGACTTCCTTTTATCCAGGCCAGACGCCCCGAGGTCACTGCCCGACCCACAGAGCTCGGCTTCAGGCGCAGCGTCGCCGCCGCCGCCGCCGCCGACCTGATGGCGATCGACACAAAAATCGCTCTGACTGTTTCTAAAAATTAAAAACAATCTTAATTCAATGACAATAATTTACTAGTTTTAGTGATTTTTTTTACTGTACTGTATGAGACTGAAGTGTCTTAATGTCGTATTTATGTCCTGCTGCTGTTTAATATCACAAGAATAAACTCATAATATTATAAGAATGAGATTAAAGTCATGATATTTCGAGGTTAACGTGTTAGCACTAAGAAAATAAAGCCAAAATTATGATTATAAATTTATTTTACGAAGAGTTGTATGAGAATGAAGTCGAAATAACACAAGAAAAAAGTTACAATACGAGAATAAAGTCATAATATTTTGAGATTTAAGTCATTATTATGAATATAAAGTCTTACCAGCATACAGTCGAAATAATGCAAGGATATATTAAA
>CAEGAD010080993.1:0-83555 GCA_903067055.1 Poeciliopsis paucimaculata | reverse complement strand
AAATCACAACTAAAAACCCACCTGTTTAGAGTTGGATTTGAAACTTAATCAATTAAAAAATTTCTTGCAAAGATCAGGATCTGCACAAAGTAAAACATTTAGATAAATGGATAACAAGTTATAAATTTGACGGCAGTCTAAATTAATGTTTTGATTGTTTATTCTATGTTACATGACTTTGTGTTTTTATGTTTGTGTGATGTAAAACACTTTGAAATGCCTTGCTGCTGAAATGTGCTATACAAATAAAATTTGATTGATTGTTTGATTGATAAAGTACAATCAGGCATTTTATGTTTCTTTTGGAGTAATATCTTTGTCCATGCTGTGTGGCCTCTCAGCCAATGTCAGAACAGGATGTGTTTTATGTGGAATTTAGCAAGTATTTCTGATACAATTTTTAAACTCTAACTTATCTAAAACAAGCAAAGTTTGGTCAGACTTAACATCAGACAGTGACAAAAAAGGTCTTTGTGTCTTTTTTTTTTCAGTATGTAAACTTCTGACTTCAACTATATATTTCTTAGAGACTAAGTCATGTTTGGGGGAATAAACCACTTCACTATGTTCACCATCCTCTACCTCAGTCTCCTTGGTCACAGTAAACCAGCTGCTAAAGGAGTCTCTGTCACATAGTCCAAACTAAGAACATCATGTTCCATGTGTTTAATCTCTTGATTTTTATCTTAATTTTGAAAATAGCCTTTTGATTAATTGGTGAATGTTCATCAATGAAGCTCACAGTGCAGTATTAAAACATCCCTCTGTAACTGAATTTTGGACCTGGCAGAAAGATAACCAACAATAGATGTCAGCAGGAAGAATTTATGCTCCATCAAACTAGCCTCGAGCCCCCCTTAAGTGTGTTCAGTCCTTTGTTCGAGACTGCAATATTTAGTTCAAATTAGCTCATATTGGGGGGTTGGTTTGTGGCGCAGCAGTACTGCAGCAGCCCTGTATTTGGACCAGGGTTCCTGACTGAGACATTTTCTTCTCTTTTTGTCTCTGTACCCATATTATTTTGGATCTGCAACAAATAAAGGCCACTAATGCCAGAATAAAAGTTAATTAGGATCAATTAAGATTCAACAATGAGAATGAAATAATTAAAGGGGCAGTAATAGGTGTTTTCTGAACATTGTTATTTTATAGCACAATGCTATAATACTTGCAGATATAATCTGACTTTGCAATGTGACATTTTGAAATTGGCCTTTGTCTCTTTAAGAAGCTTCTGCTCTTTTAAATAAACCTCTTCAGAATGCCATCCAAATAATGCACCTCATTATACCATTAACAACAGTTCTTCGGAGTGTTGGACTGAGAAGTAGTTTGTTTGATGACCTCAGCAGCAGTTAGCAGTTAGGTGTTTGCTAACTGCTGCTGCTGTTAGTCTTAAGGAGCTGAGAGGGGGAGGTGTCTCTTCTGTGAGGTGGAAACTCTGCTTGAGGCTGCAGTTCCAAAGAGGAGCTTTGTGAAAACAGGCAGCGCTTTGTATGAGTAATTATTTATTTACCACTGAATTGTTGCCATGAAAGATTTGTGGAATTCACAAACATGTATGAAGGAATCTAAACAACGTTCCAGATATGTTTTTGATGAGGGGATAACAATGTAATACAATACAAAAGGTTGTTTTTTTTTAAGTTGACTTAACATAAACTACCCTTTTCCCTTTTAACACAGCTAAGGTAGACATTAGCTGTGGGGATGACAACCTGTTTTAATATCAATAAAACTAAACCCTTCAGGAAAATATTATACATGCTGTAGAGTACACCAGTGGCTGTCCTGTGGAGGCACTGGAGTTTTTACCTGCTTTAAAATCTTTTATGGGAAGAAAAGCCCGACAGCATTCTGATGAGTCCTTATACTGAAACTGCACTGTGGCTTACAGGATAGCTGGGAGTCAGCAGTCAATTCCTTGTGAACCACTTTCAAAACGCAATGATATTTTCTCAGAGTAATAACAAGAAAATCAGAACAAGACTATGTTGGTATCATTTTTATTTAATTTCCATGAACTTAAGCTGATTTTAAACATAGCATGCAACTTGATCCTGAAATAACATGACCTGTGCTGCTATCTGTTTGTTCTACTATCGATTTAGCACGACAGAGTTTGCTTTTGTTATCTCTGTATTACCACAGCAGCGGGGTTAAGAGAGTTCTTACAGAAGCCTGGCCGAAATGATGAACTCCAGTAACCCAAAGAGATCACGCGAGAGCTGGAGGTGACGTCAACATTTGGGCTTGCCTTATAATCACCTTATCTCTGAAAGTCACACACCTCTTCACGGTGATTGGCTAAACTCTCACACCTCCGCTGCGTGATTGGTCAAGGCAGACGTCATGTAGAATAGTTCATTGTTGACATCAACGTGTGAAAACGGCGGTCTCGTGGAGTCGTTTGTTCTTATGCATCATTTAATTTTAAGATCGCAAATGAGAAATAAAAGATAATAAAATGCATGGCATTAAACCGGTGCTTTTTATGTGAAGTCTTTGATGGTTTAACATCAGTTTCCCCCGAGTCACTTGACCAAATGTAGAATCATTATTTGAACTATTATTCAAATAAGTAGAAAGTCGGTTTGTTCTTTTCCGTTCAGCCAAAACTTTTGCTTATTGAGTAGTAACATTTTCGGGCAGTAGGAGCAAAGCGACTCGGGACGAGTTAGAGGAGTCTGAACTGGAGTAACCCCCCTGCCAACATCTTTTTTTCCTGTTACGTCGGAGGCCAACGAATTACTCCATCACTGGCTGGATCCAGTAGCTCTGCCTCTCCTCTCATTGGACTGTACCGTCAAAGGGCTGTCAGCCCATGTGGCGTGGCCAGGCATAATACAGCACATTTATATTCATCAGAGAAAAAAAAAAAAAAGAAGAGGAAAAGAAGCTCGGAGGCTGAACATTAAGGAGAGGAGCCGGTTACCGACGAGACCTAGCCGAACTGCCTTCCGAACGAATTCAGCACCGGGACACGAAGAAGAGTCTGAGACAGGTGAGCTCTCTGCTTTTCCACAGGGATTAAGCTCTAATTCTCTCACGATGCTGCGTCACCTAAAAAAAAAAACAAAACAACAACAAAAAAAAAAACAACCCAAAAATAACTTAATAATGTAAGTAATTGGAATTGATAAACATAAATTTTAGCTTGGAATTTGAAAAGTTTGATTAACGGCTGTTGCTAACTTTTCTTAGAACTGTGCTCTTCTAACCACAAGAGAGAACGTGTTGGGCATCACTGCAGTCACTTCCCAGTTCTACATTCCTCCATCTAAACGTTCCAGTCGCTTGAGTTGTGACCAACCGGTCTGGTGCTTCAGTATCGGGTCTGGCTGATCAGGTTCCTGGAAGAAGCACTGTTAAAGATTCCCTGTATCCTCCTAACATGGATGGCACACTGGCTTTCTAAGGCACTGAGCCTAGCAGTGATATTTGTCTATGATTGTTGGACCTTTTTATTAATTAAAAATAAGGTAATGTTTTTTTTTTTATTGCTTTGCTCTACAAATGGTGATAATGCATCCTCATGAGGAGTTTGGAATATAGATGATATGAGAGGCCTGTTAGTTCAGTTTATTCATATAGAGCTAATTCACAATAAATTAGATCCAAATTACACTACATACTTTAAGCACAACTGACTCAAGAAAGCCTTTTTCTATTAAACAACTTTATATTTTTTGCTCTAAATATTTTTGTTATACCAATCATGATGAACAGAATGCTGTTCATCATGGCTCTGTGTGTGTGTGTGTGTGTGTGTGTGTGTGGGGGGGGTTGTGTGGGGATGACGGGGTCAGAAAGAGGGGGGAGCTCTCCCAGGGGGCCGGGGACAGAGCCCTCACTTATTTGGCTGCTCCTTGAGAAACAAAGTGGGGCTAGGAAATGCTGAGAGCCGTTTCTGTTGATTACAGTTATAAGGGATGCACCGAAATGAAAACTTGGGTCGATATTATAGCCAATTTTAATGGTGTTGTTATGGCCAATAACTGAGATTTACTAATATCATACGTCATACAAAATCTTTTAATATTCTGATAATTTCGAAAAATAAAAAAGTCATTTCACATCTGCAGTTTTCCATGAAATAAAAAATAGAGTTAAGTTGATCAGTAAGTCTGCTCACACAATACATCATTAAAAATCTTGGTTACTATAGATGTAAACACACGAGTTGTATTCGTATTTCAGCCACGACGTCACTGCTCATCGTCAACCATCAGAGGAGACGTCAGCGTCTTACACTCAGACGCAGTCTTAGAGTTCTCTTCCTTGGACTTTTCAAAGACTCAAAATCTTTGAAAAGATTTCAAAGATTTTGAAATCTTTGAAAGTTTTTCAAAGTAAAACTTTGAAAACGTTCAAAGTTTTGCTTTTGAACGTCAATGTCCATATGTTTTATTGGATTGTCTTGGAATAAAGCGGACTGAAGTGAATGCATTTTAACATTGAACCTGTTTGCTTTGTACGATTCCTGAAATGATCGTTGTTGGGAATTGGTGATATTTGTGTGAGTTGAACTGATGTTGCATTCAGTTCAGTGACATTTTATAAATAACCAAACAAAACATTTTATTGGATGCTGTATTAGTAGCTGTCTAGTAAATGAATCATAAATCATTCACAGTGTAGAGCAGCATTTAGCACATGATAGCCGTGATATTCCTGATCAGTAGCTTCACTGTGAGATGACTGTAGAGATTGTGAGAAAGCTGATCAGGAAGTTGAGTAAGCTGGTTTCCTGCTATTATTCAGCAGTTTCTCCTTATCGGATAGTAGATGAGGATGATATACAGGTAGCGCTAAAAAAATAGAATAATATGAAAAAGTTCAGTAATTTCAACATTATATAATTGCCTGAGATTCTGAGTTTTGTGGGTTTTTTTTATTTTCTGTAAGCCATAATTATCAAAACAAAAAGAAATAAAGCCTTAGTATATTTCATTCTTTGTGGAGGATGTTGCTTCCTTAATTAGTGACAAAATTATTGAAGTTTGTCATATTTAATTTTTTTCTGAAGAACCTGTCATTCCCTGGGGAGCAGTCACAGAGTTTAGCATGGATTGATATTGTGTCGTTGTTTTCATCACGCTGCTGACTCGTCCTCTCCTGTTGCGGAATGCTCTGGAGCTAAGCAGCGCCGCGTCCGTTTAGACTCTGTACATAAAACTGGGTTTTATGTACAGAGGATAGCTTCTGTTTCCTTTAAGTGGGAGTGCTGTTGGTGTGTGGTATGGGTTTGTTCGATATGGCGCAAGATCTGTTAACAAATTGTCTAAGAGCCCGTCTCTCTTTCTATTCATTAAAGTGTGAAGGTGTAATGGCTAAAATGGATTTGTGAATGTTTCTCAGCAGATCACCCAACCACTGCATTATGGTCTGACTGATTTCTTCTGTTTTTGCTGTTTAGTCCCAATTAAATGTTTCTGGTCATCAAAAAAGTTGAAAATCAGACAAAGACAACTTCATCAGATACAAACAGCAAAATAAGAGGTTTATTTATTAAGAGAAACAAGCTGTCCAAACCAACCTGTCCCTGTAATTGCCCAATATACCTAATAACCAGTTGTGCCACCCTTAGCAGAAACAACTGACATCAACAGTTTCTGATAACTACAGAGTCTTTAGCATAATCTCTTAGGAATCTTGGTCTGCTCTCCTTTACAGAAATCTTTTCCTACAGTCACATTGGAGGGTTTTGCAGAATGAACAGTGTGTCAAAACTCATACCACATAATCTGAATTGAATTTAAGTCTAGACTTTGACTAGGCCACTCCAGAAGTTCATTTTTGTTTTTTGTGCTCCTTGTTTTTTTTTTTTTTTGGATGCCTTGCTACTGCGCTTTGGGACATTTTCTTGCCCCTGCAGAACCACAGTGGGATTGGGCTTTAGGTTCTGTACTCATGGTTGGACATTCTCCTGCAGGATTTTCTAAAAGAGAGTAACATTCATGATTTCACCAATTACAGCTTTTTGTATTTCTTCAGCATATGCTTATCAAAATTTTAGCTTCGTTTGATGCAAGCACTTTTTTTCAATACTGTAGTGATATGTGTTATTCAAAATCTTCAGACCAGGGAGGAAATCCATTAAACTTAAAAAGTACAATCTGCCCATAAATCTTGTCATGTTTACACTGTCAGGACTACTGGTAGCAAAAGCAAAAAGGCTCATATAGCAAAAAGAACTAGCCTAAGCACAAAGACCTGTGTTACTCCACAGAGAGTCCACATCCTGTCCAGAATGAAAAGTTTTTTTTGAACGAGTTTACTGTCACTTTCTTCTACTGTTCTTTTCTGTATTTACAGTAATCCAGGATGGATGAGATCGTCATAGCAGGAATATCAGGCCGCTTGCCAGAGTCTGACAACCTGGAGGACTTTTGGGAAAACCTCATCAATGGTGTGGACATGGTGACAGAGGACGACCGGCGGTGGACCCCAGGTTAGGCATGCAATGTGGAATCACTGGATTTCAATTATGGTGTTGTAAATTACATCTGCATGGCACCATGATCGGTCAAAAATATTTTACTTGTCTTTCTCACATTCTCATTTACTCCTACATATTGGTTTTATTAGTAATTCAATTCAATTCAATTCAATTCAATTCAATTCAATTCAATTATGTGTTAAACCTAAACATACACAGATGAAAAGATGTGAAAGGAAATCCGCTGCAGGTGGATTTCATGCTGCAGTGCTTCTTCAGTTGTATTTTCTGGCCATTTCTTTGATGCATTCTAAGTATTTCAAAATTGCTGGAGGATCAGCATCTCCACCAGGTTCTTTTATGTCAACTAAATCAGACCTTTATTATGAAAGTTGGTGCTTTACTGGACCTTTTCCCTCTACAGGCAACCACATCTTCACATCCATCCGGTAGATTTAAGATTATTGGGACTCTGCATGACCTGCAGCTTTGCTTGTCTACAGTGACGTCATTTAAGACACTGTAGACCATATAATGACTTAATATGAGCTTCAGCAACATTGAACTTCCTTCTGGGATTAATAATGTTTTGGATTTGAATTGAAATAAATAAGTCTTGTCATACTGAACCATCAAAGCACTTTAAACTAAAGCCAGATTCACTCAGCTGCACTCACATTCACACACATATTGCTGGTGTTTGGTGTCAGGTGCCTTGTCCAGGAGTACATCAGCATTAAGGGGAGGAAGCCATATTAGTCTTGTGTAATTAATTTTGGAGAATAGGAGGATAAAGAACACCGTACATTGTCTAAATATTTGCATTAGTATTTCATTGAAAACATCAGTTTTTTATGCTTCTATGCATCTAAAATATGTTCTAGTAAATTTTTGATGTAAAATTGTTTCAGCATTGTCATCAATCGCAACTGAACTGTAGTCTTTCTGTTTTTCCGAAGGTTTGTATGGTCTACCCAGAAGGAACGGCAAACTGAAGGACATTAGTCATTTTGATGCAGCTTTCTTCGGAGTCCACCCCAAACAGGCCAACACCATGGACCCCCAGCTCCGTCTCATGTTGGAGGTCGCCTACGAGGCTATCATGGATGGAGGTGGGTAAAGACCGTGAACTGCTAACAGCATCCAAATTGTAAAGCCTAACTAAATTGTCATTGTTCAAAAACCTGTTGCCAACAGGTCTTAATCCGAGCAGCATGCGCGGCAGCAGGACGGGGGTCTATGTTGGAGTGAGCGGCGCTGAAGCCGGTGAGGCTTTCAGCAGAGACCCAGAGGAGCTGCTGGGCTACAGCATGACAGGCTGCCAGCGCGCCATGCTGGCCAACAGGCTCTCCTACTTCTTCGACTTCAAAGGTATGTGTGCTCAGTTAGTGGTTGAATGCATACAGTCACATTCAATAAATGAGAATATTGCTGAAGACTTACTTTGTTTATTTCTATAACTCCATCTCTGAGTGGAACCGATTATATAGATTAATTCCACTCTGTCTGATGTTTTCAAGTTTTTGTTTCTGTTATTTATAATTTTCTCCTCAGAGTTCATTAAAACACGACACTTAAGATTGGAATATTCCATCGGACCAATTAAAAAAAATGTCTACTACAGAAATAGGTGGTTAGTGAAAAGTACATCCAAAACCTGGCTGCTTAAAGTATATTTACAAAAAGTGCTTTTGATCGGACAAACGGGCCTCAGCTGGATGGATATTCATGGATATATGGAAAAATTACTGTTTTCCAGAAAAAATGTAATATAATAATAATTGCAATTGCAGAAAATGCCTGTGAAAATCTTGTGTGGCCAAACTGCAATATCCCAAAGAAGCATCTGATCCAGTTTATTTTTCCTCAGCCATGATAAAATCTGAATACCTTGCTACATAGTCTAACAACAGTTCGGATCATTGTAGACTTCTAAGTCTTCATCAGCTACTCTTCCAGTCCACAGGGGTTCAGAACACCATGAAGTACTGCTTTATTTTAGATAAATGTTTGCTGGATCTTTTCTCATTTTAACACAACAAAATAACATTAAAACACTTATATATGCCGACTCACACAACCACAGCCTTGATGCAGTGGCTTACCTTTAACTTCCATGTGTGTGTTTTACTCATGTACATTTCAAAAGAGACAGGGTCTCTGTAGTATATTATTCTTAATTTCTTCATTTAGTTCTTAATATATTCTTATTCTTTTATCTTTGTGTAAATATACAAGACTTGATGTCCTGTTACTTTGCTGCGGCTACACCTGAATGTCCCCTCTGAGGGACAATAAAGGATATTTCTATAGTAAATGGCAAATGGCCTGTACTTGTATATTGCTTTATCAGGTCTGGAGAACCTATTAATGCTTCACACTACATTCAGCCATTCATTCATTCACACACTGATGGTGGAAAGCTACGTCTATTCAATCCTATTCTATTCAGTTTTTGCATCCCCGTTTTTGTTGATTTGCTTTTATGTCATTCCCTCCAGGTCCCAGCGTTACCATAGATACAGCCTGCTCCTCCAGCCTGTTGGCTCTGGAAAATGCCTTTCATGCGATTCGGCAGGGCCACATCGATGCTGCACTGGTGGGCGGAGTCAACTTGCTGCTTAAGCCAAATACTTCGGTTCAGTTCATGAAACTGGGGATGCTGAGTCCTGAGGGGACTTGCAAGTCTTTCGATGCATCAGGTAGACAAATTTGGCCCAAAAAATATTTTAAAAATATTAGTCATAGTTAAGTTGAGTCGTTCTTAGAAATTCAAGTGAATAGTATATGACTGTACTCATTGTCTTTTCTTTTTTTTTAATATAAATTAGGAAATGGATACTGCCGTTCTGAAGCAGCAGTAGTGGTGCTGCTGACCAAGCGATCTGCAACAAACAGAGTCTACGCAACTGTAATCAATGCTGGCAACAATACGGATGGATATAAAGAACAAGGTCAGTAGACCCACCAAAAGTCTGTAAATTTAGAAGATTTGGCCTCTCTGAAACATTATATACTGGATAAAATGCATTGATGTATGAATAAAGGCAAATTATTAGAGCTTCATGATTTAAATGTTTTTAGTAAGTGGACTGAATTCATCTAGCCACTCAAAGCACAGAGGTTTCTCAAAACTTAGAGCCGCCAGTCTATTGCAGGACAGCATAGAGACACACAGGACAAACAACTATACACTATAACACAAACCACTACCTTTATGTTCTGTGCCAGTTTGTGTGCTGTACTGGAGTGTTAATTAGCTTAAAGGAATTAAAGTTCCTTAGAGTTTTAATTTATGTTGTATTCACTTTATTTGCCAGGTTTCCGTTTTGGTTTTCTAATAGGCTTCTTGTTGCCCCAGGTGTAACGTTTCCTTCGGGTGACATGCAGCAGACTTTGGTTCGTTCTCTCTATAACGAGGCCAATGTGTCCCCTGAACAAGTGGAGTACATCGAAGCCCATGGCACTGGAACAAAGGTCAATACACAGCTTGTGGTGCCATAAACACACCCTTCATCTTCCTAATCTGTTTAGATGTTGCATCACCACACACTGTTCTTTTCTCATCTGTCTAGAATATTTCACAAGGATTATTTTGTCTTTGCTGCATCTCTGTTGTCTGCTTGCAGGTCGGAGACCCGCAGGAGGTGAATGGGATCGTCAGTGTTTTCTGTCAGGCAAAGCGAGAGCCCCTGCTGATTGGCTCCACCAAATCCAACATGGGCCATCCAGAACCTGCTTCAGGTCTGGCTGCCCTGGCAAAGGTGAGCAAATCAGAAAGCCTCTTACCATCAGGCTTGAGACTGATATGGGAAACCTCTGATCAGTGTCAGAGAAACCAAACAGAGGTTTCTCAAATCTTTTTGTTTGACTTCCTCCTTGTGTGCTGATGGATAAATAAGAAGCTTGGGCTAGAAACTATGAAGTGTTGTCGTCTCCTCTGCAGTCACAGATGTTTTCATCTTTTCCTCAGGTGGTTCTGTCTCTGGAGCGAGGCGTTTGGGCTCCCAACCTGCACTTTACTCACCCTAATCCTGACATTCCTGCCCTTACTGACGGTCGGGTCCAAGTCATTGACCAGCCCATTCCTGTTCGGGGGGGCATTGTAGGGATCAACTCTTTCGGATTCGGGGGCTCCAATGTTCACGTCATTCTTCGCCCAGCTAGCAAACCAACAAACTCACCTACTCTACGGACGGTTCCCAGAATGCTTCCGGTGTGCGGCCGTACTGAGGCTGCAGTGAACGCAGTCATCCAGAAGGGGAAGGAACACAGCAGCGATGAAAACTTCTTATCTTTGCTAAGCAGAGTGTCAGAAATCCCAGCTGCTAGCATGCCCTACAGGGGTTATGTTGTTCTCGGGTCTCAGAATGACGTAAAGGAGGTTCAGTTGTCGCAAACTTCAGCCAGACCACTGTGGTACATCTGTTCTGGTGAGTCATCATCCACGTTCATTTAGTTATACAATCAGACAAGTATCAGCATTACTGCACTAGCTAAAGCCAGTGTCGCTGTGTTTGAGGCATTGAAGAACTAATGTACCTCATCGTAATCAGCAACCATCCTGTGCATAAACTGTTCCTTCTTGCGCACAGTGTAGAACTTAATCTGTAAAAAAATACAATAATGCAAAGGATGTGTAAGTCTAGTGAAAACAAAGTCAAAATAATCAAACCTTTGCCTTAATGTACACTTTAAGTTCCAGCAATTCAACCGAAAATGTAATAAGTTAAGTTTGACACTGGTCCAACTTTATTATTACTGCAAAGCAGTCAGCAACCATTGATAAACAAACTCAACACAAACTTTCCAGCATACAACAATGTGTGTGCATGTGCATGTGTGTGTGGGTGTGTGGGCGTGTGCATGTGTGTGTCTGCGCACAAACCCGTTTAGTAAGCCTCTGTAAAACGATGTGCATGCACATGTGCATGCACATGTTGTAGAAAGGTGCTGTTCCAGTAGAAAAATCTACTGAATTATGTAATGATGTGGAATCTGGAAGGAAGCCAGCTGTGATTGGTTAATTCTCAAGGAATGTTGAAGATACAATGGCTCTAAAAAAGTATACACACCCCTGGTAAAATTTCAGATTTTTGTGATGTACACAGGTGAGACCTTTACATCTCTACTTTTATTATTGTCTTATTAAGTTTATTTCACCAGGATCATCTCATTGTTATTAAAGAAGATCCTGAGCAAGACTAGCAGCAGCTACAGAATGTTCACACCAGAAACAGAAAAAGTTAACACTTTTTCCAATAAGGTTATTGAAGAAGATTTTGATTCTTCTTGGGTTTATGCTTGATTAACCTAAAATATAGTTCAGGTGTTCTTGCAGAATCCTCCTGAAATTTTTCCATTTGCCACCATTCGCTGAAGCCAAAGCGATACATCCTCCACAGTGAAGGCAGTCACAAACAGTCGAACAAATGGAGTTAGTGCCATCATGAAAACTGAATATTTCTCCAAACTTACTGAAAAGACAAGACTGAATCCAGTGGGGGGGTGCTGCCAAGGTCCTGAGAGCAACACTGGAGATTTTCCATCAGGTTGTGTCCTACAAGAAACTACAATTTTCCATAATCTCCATATCTAGACTAAGAAGCAGTTCTGTAAAACAAAAATATTTTCCTCTAAAGAAAACTCAAAACTCTCCCAAAGAACTTTTAAAGGCAAAGTGAGCAAATGTTACCAAGTCAAAATAAGAAGACTGAATCCAGTCTTCTTTGACTGAAACAGAATCAAAACACTGGTTCAGTATTTTTTTTAAATGTGTTTTCCTCTTGAATTGTACAGGATACCACAAACTTTACAGTAAAACAGTAAAATCAGTGCCAATCAGTTGTTGTCCCCCCTGAGTAAACAATGGTCCCAACCTTGCCCCCAAAGAAAATATAGTAGTTTTGCCTCTATCAATACAACACTGCTCATAACTAACTGATTAATCTATGGTGTAGAAAGCTCAGTGTGATTCAGCACAAGGAGAAAAGGCAAAAAACTTGTAGTTTATTTGAACTCCCCCAGACACACACAAGGTGTTTTTGCTTATTGTAGTTGCTGGATTGAGATTAGCATCTGTCCACAGGTATGGGAACCCAGTGGGCAGGTATGGGCCGCAGTCTCATGCAGCTGGCAGACTTCAGAGAGTCCATTCTGCGTTCTGACGTTGCTCTGAAGGACACTGGCCTGGTTGTGTCTCAGCTGCTCAGTGAAGCTGATGATGCCACTTTTGAGGACACTGTCAGCGCCTTTGTTGGTCTCGCTGCCATACAGGTACGCAGCCTTTCTCCTCCTTCAGTGTGTGAACTGCGAGCAGCAGCTCTTAAATGTGTTGTGTTTGTGCATGGTGTTTACAGATAGCCCTCATCGATCTGCTCAGGAAGATGGGCCTTCAGCCTGACGGCATCATAGGACACTCTGTGGGAGAACTGGCCTGCGGATACGCAGATGGTTCCTTCAGCCACAGCGAGGCCATTCTGGCCGCCTACTGGAGAGGTCACTGCATCAAAGTGGCCGACCTACCTCCAGGAGGCATGGCTGCAGTTGGTAAGGAACCTAGCTATAAGCTCTGTCTATTGTCTATGTTTCCATTGAGAGAGGCTGGGTTCCGCAACAGCCAATACAATGATGGCAGAAGCACAAATGACTGAGATTTAAACCTGGTAGAAACAATCTGGATTCATTTTAAAGCTTACTGAGGTCAAAACTAAGTACAAAAAGATTCTTATTCATTTTAAAGAGCATGACAGAATCAGAACCAGCT
Organism: Poeciliopsis paucimaculata; assembly: GCA_903067055.1. NCBI lineage: Eukaryota > Metazoa > Chordata > Actinopteri > Cyprinodontiformes > Poeciliidae > Poeciliopsis > Poeciliopsis paucimaculata. The sequence goes on along the minus strand of CAEGAD010080993.1, from coordinate 70,347 downwards.
TTATTTGCCAATTTTGTGAATACAAACAAGGAACTGAACTCTGATTTCACTTTGCTTTTAATGTACGCACATTTAATTGAGAAGCTATGTTATGATGACTTCCTGTAGGAATTGTTTCAGAAAGAGCAGGAGCTTTTAAAGAGACAGTAGCTCCACCACCCAGCCCCAGATAAGTGGAAGACAGTAGATGGATGGAATGGATGGATGGGATTTATGTCTGTAGGGACGAGTGTTGACCAATCCCACACATTTGGATGTTAATATTCTGTTTTAGTTTTCAATGTTTGACCTCTTCTGGGCTTCTGGTTCCATGAAACAAATGTGATTATTGGTTTAAAATTAAAATGCTAAACTAAAGAAAAAAACATTACAGTCATTAAAACTCATCAGAACAATAAGGACTTCCAGCACCACCAGGAACATCAGATAGCTGGATCCTTCTTAATAAACCAGTCAGCTTCAAGCTCTGCTGCAGCCAGTCAGAGTTCAGTTTTAGTTCTGCAGGAGGCAGTTTCACACGACGGAGAGCTGTTTGTCCCAGAGACGATTTACATAACAGAACCTTACTTAACTCCCTCTGGATGCTACCCAGTTCCTGAACCCCATTGGAAATATTAAACATATCTAATGTTTGATTGTATTTCAGAACATGGCAGTGATGTGACTTAATTTATCCAAGATCTTAATTTTTGGGTTGAATCTCTTTGATGTTTCAAAATGATGGATTCTGTTTGAAGTTTTAATAAAGACTGTAAATAACATTACTACAGTCTGCACTATCAAATATAGATTTTGTTCTCCATATGGCAATAAAATAAGATCTCAGTATATGTTGTCATGCTGGTCAGATTTTGCGTTGTGTCTTGGTTAGCAACATTTAACAGTTGAGTAAAGCTCCCGTTCTTTCCAGGGCTGACCTGGGAGGAGTGCATCGCTCAGTGTCCTCAGGGAGTCGTTCCTGCCTGCCACAATGCTGAGGATTCTGTTACCATCTCAGGCCCTCAGGTTAGGCTTTCTTTTTTTTTCACACAGTTAAAATGCTGATTTTCTTCTGCATGTTCATATTCGACTGTTTTTGTGCGCTATAATTAACGACACATTCCAAACTCAGTGTGCCGAGTTGGTTCACCTATGAATCAATGGAGGACTGGTTCATTTCCACCAGCCTTCAGAGCAGACAGACTCTCGCTCAAACCTCTGAGACGTTCCTGTGCTCAGACTGTCTGAAGGTCTGACCTCTGGCTGCAACTGCAGCTCCACGACCATTTTGCAAGCGCTGATGGGAGAAAGTTCAGACAGGCTGAAACCAGCGTTGTGCAAGTTTACAAAAACTGGTTCTTTGCTCACAGATTAAAACTGAGTCTTGTATCAGTCAAACTTTATTTATAAAAAGCTTTTCAAATAGAAGAGTGTAACAGTATTGTATGGAGTAGGAAAGGCATGAAACTACTGCAGAAGCATCTTGTTCACATCCTGTTAATTTTCATTAATATTTTTATTCATGAATTTAACATAATAAAAAGGGCAATGGCAATGATTTCAGTTCAGAATCATAAACCAACCCAGTGCCACATGCTACTTCCTGCTGTTTCTTCCACATCAATATATATAATAGCTACATAAAGAAGATGCTAATCTATCAGTCTGTGGATGTTTTTCTTAGTTAGTGGTGTGTGTGTTTTTCTGCAGGAAGCGGTCCATGCGTTTGTGTCCCAACTGAAAGAGGAAGGAGTGTTTGCAAAGGAGGTTCGCAGTGCCGGCGTGGCTTTCCACTCCCACTACATGGCCTCCATCGCTCCTAACCTGCTGGCTGCTCTGAAGAAGGTGCGCAGTCTTGCTGGAAGTCAGCAAAATCCAACATATAAGTTGTCTTAGAGCAACTGCGCAACACATCTCTTGTTATTTTAAGGCACCTGTGAGATGAGATTTCCTAGCCGTCTTCGGGTCTTGCTGTTCAGTCTCCAGGGTTCGCTTCTCTGCAATAGAAAAATCTCTTTTTCTTCTTCTACTGACTTGATTGTAGTACGAGTGGTGTATGTGTTTTATAACAGCATTGAGAAACTACCATTGTAACTAATGAGAAAATTCAACTGATACCCATGGCTGGCAGCACTGTGATGATTTTAAGCAAAACATTTCAGGACTAAACAAATTTACATAAAAATGTCACCATTTGCATAACAACATAGAGACTAATTTAGACAGTTTGCCTGCAAAACAAGTTGATTTTCAGTTTAGTTGTCCTTTAAGGCACAGATTGTTGCTTTGCTCCTTTGGACAGAGGTAGGCAGTTTAATCAGAATGACCAATTGAAGCACCAATTACAGTTTTAACTGAATATGATACACCCTTTAATGATGTGAATCTGAATTGAATAATTTTAAACCTTAAATCAGATCACAATGCTAACTTTCATCTTTGAATGCATGTTTGAGGCGTTATTGTCTTGAGAGATGAAAGATTTGGGAGAACGTTTTCCTGGTCTGGTGTGAAAATCAGGTCTCCTTGTTGATAAAGTGATCTGAGCGTTACTTCACACACATCTGGTCTGATCCCTTCTGCTGACTGCTCTTGTGTTCCTGATGTGAAATGAACTGCCAGGGTAGTTTGGACCGGTCCTGGCTGCTTATTGTTCCTGCCAATAAGCAGCCAGAGATGTCTTCTGTCTTGTAGACTTTCTCCTTTTCTGACTGATTTCTGCATCAGAACCCAGTGGTTCTAGAACGGTCCAATGGTGTGTGGCGTCGTCCCCAAGACCGACTCAAAGGACCTGTGCCAATATTCCTCCATCTCAAAAGACGAAGGTGGGGTGTTCTGCTCTGGCCAACCGGTGACCTAGATCAGAGGACAATCGGACCTGTGTTGCTGGCCACAGTGAGACTGAATGTGTCCAGTGAGATGTAACTGGACCCGGTTTTCTTTCTGAACTCTGGTCTTCTCTGTTTCGGAGTGGGAACTGGGAACTAGAGAAGGAATAGGACTCCTTTTCACACTAAGCCTTTGAAAACTTTGAAAACCTCAAAGAGCTCCTGGGGTTTAATCAGTTGAATTGAGTTGAATTGCTGAATATTTGTCTATTATTGTGTCCAAATCCCAAGTGATATTTGTCAATAGTTTTAGTTTTAGTTTTCTATCGCTCTGTGTGTGTTAGTTGTTACGTAAGTTTACATTCAGTAAATGTGGAAATACGTTAATTTCATAAATAAAATGTTTCCTTTTTAATTCCAGCTCATGATGATTGTTTTCTAATCTTTACCTCACTATTACATCATTTCTTATTCAATAAGAAATTTTTTAATGCAAACTAAATCCAGTTCTGCTGGTTTGCCTTGGTAGATGTATTATGTTATCTACAACAATAACAAAACATTTTTTACAGTAGGATGAGTTAAAATGGCACTAATATGCTACATGCTAGCATATATATTTTCTGATTATATCCCCTTAAGATACTGTACCTTAAACGACTCTCGCCTTTGTCAGGTCTGTTCATTAACTGGTTTTCAGTTGCTATCTGTGTTTCACATCAATATCTACTGCTGTTTGTGATGTTAAAGGTGATCAAGGAGCCACGGCAGCGCTCCCCTCGGTGGATCAGCACCAGCATTCCTCAGTCTGAGTGGGACTCTCCTCTAGCTATGCTCAGCTCAGCTGAGTACCACGTCAACAACCTGCTGAGCCCCGTGCTTTTTCAGGAGGCCCTCAGTCTGGTGCCTGACAATGCTGTGGTGGTGGAGATCGCACCTCATGCTCTGCTGCAGGTACTTCCATCTAACGTAAAATACTGTACTCAATTATTGTAGCTTCATGCTGTTTGTCTATATTAGATCGTCGTTCAAAGGGGGATTAGATTGCAGATGCTTTTCATTTGATGGGGTTATGAATATGTTTGTGGCCTGCTAATGGTTCCTAACTAATGGTAGATAAAGTGTAAAATAATAAATAATACAATGTCTTTTTAAAAGAGGTCACTGCTTCCTGCAGTACCTCTCTATAAAAAGCGTTGCTATGGCATCCTTACTTTTTACATAAGTTTTAATCAAATCCAGTTGTGTTCTGAGACCTTTTAAAAGAAGAGTAGTTATGTCTTTAAATTAGGTGTTGAACACATAAATATTCTTAAAGGGGCAATACTATGTAGAATTGACTTTTTTGAGCTTTAAATGTGTTATAATGTTATTCTCTCATCAAAACCATACATCTTCCTGTCCACTAATGTATTTTATACAATCCATATTATGACATCCTTGATCTGTGTCCCAAATAGATAATCTATTACTCATACTTCATAATGAAATAAGATTATTCAGACACCCGTCTGAAGCACCAAGAAAACCATACTGTGTGAGTGCATGCCTGTGTGTCAGAGTGGCAACAGATAAACTGGCCAGAGCCCTTTATCTGTCCTGTCAGCTCTTACCCAGCTGGCTGAATTTATCTAAAACGCTGCATCACACCTGATTTTCACATGTTTCTGTCCCATTAAACTCGCACTTAAGTAAATATATCCTTCGCACCGGTGTCCAGACCCTGCTTCTCCTGAATGACAAATTGTCTTCCTCAACAATGGTCAAGCCAATGACTGCAAAGACTGTTATCAAAGACATTAGATTTTTGTTTCAGAGGCATAGAAAATAGGAAAATAGCACACCTTGTGTAGGCATATTAAGAGTAGGCATAGAGCATTCATTTCAGTATATTGATATTTTTATATTAAAAAAACAAACAGTAAGAGACAATGATATAATACAGTTGAACACCGGGATTTCCACATAACTGGATCCACTATACATGCTCAATACAAAACCAGAAAAATACTTCAATACCTCAAAAAATCTTTAGTTTCTCTCATTTGATCCACATAATGAGCACCTTTCAAAACACCAGTATACATGGCATGCGCTATTTTCTAAATTGATTGATCTTAGATTAGTACAGGTATAAATAATAATGTTTCCTCTTAGGCCATCCTTAAGCGCAGCCTGAAGCAAACATGTTCCATCGTTCCTTTAATGAAGAGAGGCCATGCCAACAACCTGGAGTTCTTCCTCTCAAACATTGGCAAAATCTACATGAATGGGTGAGTGTGCGCCTCAAACATGTTGTGTGTTTTTTTACTGTTAGTATGACTTCTGGATTTGAGCTTATTTTCTGCCTCCTAATTTTTGCTGTCACACCATGGATTGTTTTGGTCTGAACTTTTTTAATTGCACTTGTTTAGGATCAACTTGGATGCTAACAGCCTGTACCCAGTGGTGAGCTGTCCTGTCCCAGTTGGCACTCCAATGATCTCTCCCTTAGTGCAGTGGGACCATTCCCAGGTTTGGGATGTCCCCAAAGTAGAACATTTTTCCCACAGCTCAGGAGGATCTAAATCCGCTGCCGTCTATAATATCGGTAAAAATGAAGTTTTCGACTTCATTGCCTGTGTGCTCATTCAGATTTCTTATGACTCTTTTTTTCCACTATTGTCTCTCTTATTGAAACAGAGATAAACTCTGAGTCATCAGACAACTATCTCATTGAACATTGCATCGATGGACGCTTCCTCTACCCAGCAACAGGTTACCTTGTGCTGGCCTGGCGCACTTTGGTCAGGAGTCGTGGGATCATAATGGAATCCACTCCAATCAGCTTTGAGGATGTGAAGATCCACAGGGCTACCATCCTGCCAAAGACTGGTGAGAGACCAGCAGGGCTCAGCATGGATTCCAGTCATGGATCAATGAGCCACTTATCCATGTTAAGCTGTTTCACTGTGTCTCAAGGTTGTGACAGTACTACAAGTTCCAATTCAGTGCAATTTCCTCTTTTCAATTCTGGACCATTTTCAGTAGTCGGGAACCATAAACAAGTAAATAAATATTAGGAGACTGATATAAGACCGTTTTTATTGTCTTAATTAGCATAAGACCAATAATTAGTGGATAACCCAGAATTACTATTAAGTAAACAGCTTACTTAATAGTAATATAGTTAACTTTTAAGCTAAGTAAACATATTCTTAAAGTGTCCCCTTCCTGTATAGACAAAACAACACTGCAACTGTTAATCGTTGATGGAAGTATGTAATTTAGTTGAACTTATTGAACAACAGGTGTTTTAGTGGAAACAATGATCTGGTTCATTCCAATATATCCGGAAACAGCCACATTCCCTTTCTGTGTGTTCTGATGATTCAGGATCCTACTTTCTCTGGTAATAACTTGCAGTCAACAGAGTAGGTAGAATACAGAGTCCAGACTATTTTCACTTTTGCCGACTTCACTTTGAGTTTTTAAAATCAACTTCAAGCACAAACCTCTTAAGTTTAAGTAGTTTTACAAGCTGACCTTGCATCAATTCATTCCCACATTGATGCTGCCAAGTACATAGCATTAGCTTCAACTGTTTACTGTTGCAGAAATCAGCTTTATTTACCTTTTGGGTTGCCTCAAAAAATGTGTGATCTTTACAAAGCTTCTCCAATTTTGTAAACTATTTCTTTTAATTTTATGTTTTCAAACAATGAGATCACAAACTTACCAGGAATTTTCAAACTTCTAGGTGCTGGTGCTGTAAAATGGGAGGGCCTAAATGTTTGTGGACCAAATTCAGAAGATGACTCAGTTTATATTTTGATTCAAATGGATACTTAAAAAACCAGATATTCTGTTTGTATCAGTTGTGTCAAAATGTCGGCCATTTTGACAAGCACTATATTTTGACTTCAAACTTCTGTTTATTGCAGGCTCTGTGCAGCTGGAGGTGCACCTCATGCCAGCCACCAACAAGTTTGAGGTTTCAGAGAATGGAAACCTGGTTGTCAGTGGTTAGAGCTCTTTGCCTCTTTGTTACGTCTCATATTTTCAGCAAATACACACAATCAAGGTCTTTTACTTCTGCGGTTTACATGTCATTTCATTTCAGGTAAAGTAAACATCCTTGAGGATGCAGACCTTCAATCGTTCCATATTCAAATAAATCAGAAAACTGACAAAAAGAATGATTCCAGCATGAAACTTAAGTCAAATGACGTCTATAAAGAACTGCGACTTCGTGGCTACGACTATGGAAAGGCTTTCCAAGGCATCTTGGAGTCCAGCAGTGAAGGTAAAACAGTATGCCTGCATTCTACAGGATTTAAAAATAATTTTTTTGTGATGCACTGACTGATAATTTAAGAATAAAACCGTAGTGGTGGAAATAAATGTAAATTTGCCTTAAAGAAATTTGACTTCACTTTGAGTTTTTAAAATAGACTTCAAGCACAAAACTCTTAAGTTTAAGTTGTTTAAACTCAAGAGTTGAAACTCTTAATTTAAACAACTTAAGACAACGCAGATGGCTCAGCGTTGTCTTAAGCTCCTTCTCCAAGGGTGTGGCTTTAACCGGTTCTTCCCTGTTTTTTGGAGTCACCTCACGGATGGTACAAGCAAGCCAAAGCCAGATAGTGTACACAAGTGATTTGATTGGCAGCAGGGTTTGGCTCCACAATTTTTTACTCATGGACAAAAGATTAGAGAAACACTTGGAACTCCCTTAGATAAGTTCATTCTGCTTGTATAAGCAGAATGAAAAGCTTTACGGTAGCTTTTCTACCGTAAAGCTAAGAAGCTTTACGGTAGAAATGAATGAAATGAATGAATAACAGCATTCATTCATACGGTTATTTGTCCATCTGGACAAATAACCGTAAAACCGTACGGCTTTACGGTTATTTTCTACCGTAAAGCTAAGAAGCTTTACGGTAGAAAATAACATTTTCTGCCGTGTACCTCACCATATCATATTTGATCTGTTTGTTTCCAGGAGACAGTGGAAAGCTGCAGTGGACAGGAAACTGGGTGACCTTTTTGGACACCATGCTGCAGATGATGGTGGTCGGGCTACCAGGTCGCAGTTTGCGCCTGCCGACCAGAATCCGCTCTGTACGCATCGATCCTGCTGTCCACCTGGACAAAGTGTGCGAGTATGCTGATGAACTGCATGGTGAATTTAACTGCTATGTTCAAACTTGACACTTTTAGGTCTTAGCTAACTTAACTGCTGATACAGACTTAACATTGTATCACAATATGTTGTGGTACTATTCTGAAGAACATTTCTTTCTTGGTTTTTTAGGTCCTTTGTTTTACATGTTTTTAGGCTGTGACTGCATGTCACAGAAGTCATAGCATCACAAACACAAATACTGCTCTTGAAAAACACTCCCATTTGTAATCTGGACTGTTGACACATAAAAAACTGTGATTTGTATCACTAAACTGCACACAGTAACTGGAATTGGTCATCTTTTCAAATTTTTATTATCATTAAACACACAAGGGAAAATTTAGTAGAAATAACAATCCTGATAAGATGAATAGTTTTGGGAGGTATTAAACATAATTAATTGGAATTTATTGAGACACCATCCATCCATCCATCCATCCATCCATCCATCCATCCATCCATCCATCCATCCATCCATCCATCCATCCATCCATTCATTCATTCATTCATTCATTCATTCATTCATTCATTCATCCATTCATCCATTCATTCATTCATTCATTCATTCATTTATTTTCCTCCATTTCCCTCCATTTTCCTTCACCCTTGTCCCTAATGGGTCGGGAGTTGCTAATTTTTATCATAAAAAAATAAATGCTTGGCCCTGGCCTTCATATTAGAGGTGAACCAATAAGTCACCTGTAATCGAAGTGAACTATTGGTTTACTGCTGATACTTAAATGTGACACACATCAGGTTCTACAATTATTCCCTACCTGTCTCTCTTGTTGATGAACGTACTATTTAAACCAGAGCTCGTCATTGACCGTTTCATTGCTTTAGCTGTTGATGTCCATGTGAGCCGCTGCCTGGACAGCATTGCTGCCGGCGGAGTCCAGATTTCCGGTCTACACGCCACTGTGGCCCCCCGGAGACAGCAGCAGCAAAGCCCTCCCACCCTGGAGGAGTTTGTGTTTGTCCCACATGTGATGACAGAATGCCTGGCAACCAATCAGAGCCTGACGGAGCAGCTGAACCTCTGTAAAGGTAGATATTATATAATATTTGCTTGTTTGTGTGATGGTGTAGCTGATGGCTTTGTTAGAATATGATCATTAAAAGCTTGAGTCATTCTCTATGGAAACATTAAAGGGGCAGTATTTTGTAAGATCAATGTTTTTGAGCTTTACATCATGTTAGCATTTTATTTCCTCATCAAAAACATATGGAGTGTTGTTTTGATTTTTTTCATGGATGTTTGAGAAATCTTTTAGTCCCCATGGCAACAATCCATCAGCTGTGCAAAACAGCTGATGGACATACTGCCTCTTCCTTGAAGCTGCAGTTTCCAAGTTTCCAAGCTTCTGCCTCTAAGCAGCCTACCGTACCTCCCCTACTCAGCTCCTTCAGACTAGCCAGCAGCAATTAGCAAAGACCTGGTGGAACAGCATCTGCTGGGCTCATTATAGAAGCTAATTCTCAGTGCAACGCTGTTGAAACAATGGTAAACAGTTAATAGAGGAGCCATGTTGTGATGACTTCCTGAAGGCGGAGTTTTAGAGTATTTAAAGCGACAGAGGCCCGATTTCAAGGTGTTAAATTACAAAGTCAACTCTTATATCAAATTTTATATCATATATCATATTTGACATATACAGCATTTTCATAACAACAGAAGGTAACATCATTATTTGATTGTGTTATAAAATGGCGCTGTGTGCCTGGAAACCACATAATACTGCCTCTTTAAAGACTGGAACTGGAGAAGTTGTGGTCTGATTTAATTCTACATCTTCTCTGCAGATTTGATTCACACACTACAGCTGAAGTTGGCTCCTCATGGTGTGAAGCTGGCTGTTCCTGGGTTACCTGGCGACCTGGTGGGTTCTCCGCCTGGCCAGGAGGCGTCGGCGCCCTGCCTGCTGCGCCTGCTGAGCCTGATGTGTGGCCTGGAGCTGAACGGAAACCTCCAGTCGGAGCTGGAGCAGGTCCTCGTCCAGGAGAAGGCCTGCCTGCTGCAGGACGGCCTGCTGCATGGCCTGCTGGGGGATCCTGTTCTCCGTCACTGCCTGGACATCAGCATGGAGAATTGTACGCCTGGGAGAATCAAAGTCCTGGAGGTAATATTTGAGATTTTTCTGGATATGAGCAGTTTTCATCATGATCCATGCATCCCATAACGTGTTCCTCTCTCTTACCCCCCCAGGCTTTTGCAAACGATGGCCAGCTTTTCTCCCATGTGGTTCCCCTCCTCAACATTCAGCCGATGCTACACGTGGACTACACTGCCACAGCAACACACCTGGATCTGCTGTCTGCCCATGAAGCTGCGTTGGAGGAGCTGGCCGTGGCTTCAGCGCAGTGGAACCCCCTCAGCGAGCCGGCTCCAGGGAGGATGGCCGCCGGGGCGGACCTGGTGGTGTGTAACCACGCATGGGGTCCCCTGAGGACGGACCCCAGACAGCTGGTAGCTAATCTGGCCTCCGGAGCCAGAGAGCAGGGCTTTGTTCTGATCCACACCCTGCTGAAGGACCAGACTCTGGGAGAGACGGTGGCTTTTCTCACCAGCATCACCCAGGGCAACGAGCAATGTGGCCTGCTGTCACAGGTTCAAGGAAAACATTTTATGATAGTAATAATGGTTCATAAAAAAATTAATTAGTAATCTAATAAAGCTTTTTCAAGAAGTTCCTTCCCTCTGATGATGACTTACTTTGTATTTCTCCATCCAGGCTGAGTGGGAAAGTGTGTTCTCTGAGGCCAACCTGGCCCTGGTAGCTGTCAGGAAGTCTTTCTATGGCTCCGTCATTTTCCTTTGCCGCCGCAAGTCTCCCAACAAGCAGGTCATCTACCTGCCTGTGGACAGCACCGACTTTCTGTGGGTGGAAAAACTCAAGGTGGGTTCTAGCCAGTTTTCTTCACTGTGGTCACTGATGTACCCTCAGCTCTGCAGATGTTTTCATTTGTTAGTTCTCCTGTCATGTTCCAGGATTTCACTTTACTTTTATGACGTAAAACAACGTTTTCTGGATCCTGTTAAAAATGAAAAGCCAGATCTATTGTTTTCTTTTTTTTATCCATTGTAAGGTTTGTGGTTCTGTTTGTAGTAGAATTACAGCCAAAGTATTATTAGCCAGAGATACAATCAAAAGCAGCCTCAGAAATCTGACCAGGACTGTGGTCAGATTTCTGATCTGGTTCTGATTCGGTTTTAATCCAGTTCTGATCTGGTTCTGATGCGGTTCTGTGTTCCAGGAGATCCTGGCGGATTCCTCGGACCATGTTGTGTGGCTGACTGCCTCTCAGGCTCACAGTGGGATTGTTGGGATGGTAAACTGCCTGCGGCAGGAGCCTGGGGGAGAGCGGATGCGGTGAGGCAGATAAAACCTAAGCTTGGTTTTTTTTTATGTCTGGTGCTAAATGTTTTTTTTCTCCTTCTTTTGCCCAGCTGCATGTTTGTGTCCAACCTGAACGGCTCCTCAGTGCCACCAAGCCTCCAGCCGGGCCAGAAGTCCCTGGACTCGGCGCTGGAGGCAGACCTGGTCATGAATGTGTTCAGAGATGGACAGTGGGGCACTTTCAGACACCAACTCGTTTCCCACGGTATCAGTTTATTAAAACTTGCTTCATATAAATAACAGCAGTAATTTCTTCCACTGTTGCTCCTTGTATCCAAAATGTTAGGTTTATAGTAGTAATAGATATTCTTAATGTGTAACAGTAGCTTGGAAAATATGACCTTTTTCACAATACACCAAATTTGAAGAAATTGTTTTTCGTTCCGTCAGCTATTGTTTGTCTGTTTTCCAGACCTGAAGGAGGAGCTGACAGAGTCTGCATTCATCAACGTGTTAACTCGAGGTGACCTGTCCTCCCTGCGCTGGATCGCCTCCCCCCCCCGCCGCTCTGACCCCAGCAGCCCCTCCCTGCAGACATGTCACGTCTACTACAGCTCGCTTAATTTCCGAGACATCATGCTGGCTACCGGCAAACTGCCACCAGACGCTATCCCAGGTAGCTATCAACATCCAGGTCAAAATCACTGGCCTTCATTAGTTCATAGTTATGGAGGGTGACGTTGACATAAGATTATTATTATGGAGGTTAAGCATCTTGATAATATTAAAATTCTGTAGCATGAGCTCATCTGGAAAATATTTTCAAATTAAGATGTGTGAAAGTTTCAAACCAAAAAGAACGTAAGGACCCATCTCACATTTACCAAAGAAAAGAACAGTTCAGCTGTTGTGACGTGACTTTAACTAAGCCATTGATTCAGGAAGATCCTGTGACTGAATTCCAACAATTCTCCAAAGAAGAATGGGTCAGGACTTCTCCACAGAGATGTAAAAAGACCAGTTAGGACCTAATGGCAGGTATTCCTGCTTGGTGTTAGGACTAGTTATTAGTTTTTATAACTTCATCACATTGGTGCAGATCTTCTATAGTTCCTGTTGAACATGTTCAGAAAGTATTACTATAACCCACTCCATCCTGTCTGTGTGCTTTTCCTTCAGAGAAGTCATTTTTCCTCTGTGTTGTTGTCTGTTCAGGGGACATGGCTCTGCAGCAGTGCCTGTTGGGGATGGAGTTTTCTGGTCGTGATCCCAGCAGTCAGCGTGTCATGGGGCTGCTGCCTGCTAAAGGCTTGGCAACAGTTGTGGAGGCTGATAAACGATTCCTGTGGGAAGTTCCCTTCAGCTGGTTAGTGTCACTCCTGCTGATAAATGTTAAACTGCTCTGTTTGACCTCCACAATGTTCTCTAAAGACCTGACCGAGGGGCTTATTTACACCTGTTCACACAAAGGGTCTTATTTTGTAGAATCCACATTTTTTAGTCTTACATCATGTTCTAATGTTATCCCCTCCTTAAAAATATATCCAGACTGTTGCTCACACTCAGTGTGTACCTAGAGTGGGTACTCAGAAAGATATTCCTTCATGCATGTTTGAGGAATCTTCAATCTCCCATGGCAACCAGTCAGGAGTATATAAAAACCTGGTCCCATAAAGCTCCTCCTACTGTGAGTTTCTGCCTCACAGGACACCTCTATTGCACATTCCCCTCTCTGCTCCTTCAGACTAGCAGTAGCAGCAATTAGCAAACACCTGGTGGAGTTACATGCCTCAGGCCATTGACTGCATTTCCTCCTCTTCTCTCTCTGCCCTTCTTCCTGACTAGCTGTTAATAAATAAAGGTGGCTAATGCCACAAAAACCTGTTTGGCCATATTGACCGTTGTTACATGTGGAGAAAGGAGGAAGTTTACCATCCTGGAGGCAGTGAAGCACACGGGTGGGTGCTTCACTGCAGGGGGCTGGTGCACTTCACAGAGTAATGACACAAGGAAAGAACATCATGTTGAAATACTGCTGCAGTGTCTCAGTATATCAGCCTGGAAGTGAAGTTAAGGTTTGGTGACGTTCAGGTCTTTAAAAGAGACGATGTCCCTCAATACACCAGCAGATTAGTCACAAAGGGGCGAAGAATTGTTTATGGATATCCTAGCTGACCTAAAATGGGAACAGTTTACTCTGATCTAATGTCATAGTGCAGGGAAAAGGTTAGTTTATTTTTACAAGACATGTAATTTTTCTCATAGTTGTGTGTTTTTGTGTGTGTGTGTGTGTGTGTGTGTGTGTGTGTCTGAGCAGGACCATGGAGCAAGCGGCCTCGGTGCCAGTGGTGTATGCTACAGCATATTACTCTCTGGTGGTGCGGGGCAGGCTCCGCCCCGGTGAAACCGTCCTGATCCACTCAGGCTCTGGAGGCGTTGGCCAGGCTGCCATCGCCATAGCACTCAGCAAGAACTGCAGAGTTTTCACCACCGTCGGTTAGTACACCATGCTCTGTCCTTCTGTCAAGTTTTCTGTTTGCATTTCTTTCTCTTTAAATATTTGTTTTTTTATTAAAAAGTATTATTTATGTTACTATAGTAACCTCACAAGGCTCTGATGAATATCTTGCTGTTTGGATTGACTAGGCTCAGCAGAGAAGAGGGCCTACCTGCAGAAGTGCTTCCCTCAGCTGTCTGCAGAATCCTTCGCTAACTCCAGGGATCTGTCTTTTGAGCAGCATGTTCTGCTCCACACAAAGGGCAAAGGTCAGCACCTTTGGAAAATTTGGAAAATTGCTCATTTCCTATCATACATTGGAGAAAATTGTCATTATGAAACGGGTGTGACAAAATGCACTGTAAAAAAACAAAGAATTTTAAAATTTAAATCTATTAGTTCTGTTTTCACACAAAGGGCAGGAGTGTTGAAAAGACCTAGTTCATCACATTACATGAAGCTGAAATAATATTTTATTGCACACATTGAGTCAGAGTCCTAAAGATTGTTACCTTAAAGTGGAATCTGGTTCCTGTTTACTCCGAATCTTATTGAATGTGGGACTCGGCCCGTCTCAGACTTCTGCTGTCAGTCGGTGATATTTAAAGTAATCCATCTGGTCAACTTTTTATTTTCCTCACTTTCTAAACTTCAGTTTTCTTTTGCGTTCACTCAACTGCAGCAGAAATCATCAGCAGTTTGGTTCCAAAGTTTGAGAGAGGAACCCAGGGAGGCATTATTCAGAGCCACAGGTTGGCCTGAGGGTGAACTTCATAGCTAAACCACAGCTGCCTGTTGACACATTCTTTGTTGGCAGCATCAGAGATAGGAGAGTGAGAACAGCACCTCCACATGCCTCTCATGTATTGTGGTGGTTTCATGGTGGCCAGAGGTGATTGGTTGAAGGTGGCTGACTGGGATTTTATTCCTCCTTCTCCTATCCAGGCATTGCTTAGAGTTGGGTAACAATATTTTAGGTCTTTAGACAATGAGCCCTGGACTTCCTCTTTAATAGAAGAGATACACACTTTCTGTGTGTGTAGCAAAAGTGGAACAGTTGCAAAAAGCATAGGATTATCCCTTTGACAAATAAATACATTTTAATAAAGCACAGAAAACGCAGGCAGAGGGAGAAACAAACACTTGTGGACAGGTTTTCTCTCCTCAGTCTTCTGGTTAAGCATAGAGCTGGAACTGGACCAGTGACCGCTTCCTTCTCCACTTTCATTGGGTCCTCCTGTCTAGATGCACAATAAGGATACAACAACCAAATATTGTTGTTCTCAATATATATAGTATATTGAGAAAATGTTGACATATTTAATTATTTTTAATTTTCAAAAGCACACTGGAGTCTGACAGTAATATTCTCCTGGCCTCAGATAATGGACGTATCTCTGTTAAACAGAGCTGTTTCAGTCAGCTCTGAAACCTCACTGAAACTCTTCAAACACTTCATTTCTGTTTACATGCTCACATACTTGATTAGCTATTAGTTTATAAAGAGTTTAGGTCTGGAATTTAGGTTGTTCATTTTTTGCCTGTTAATTGTTGCAGTTCCCTCATTCAGCCTCCTAAGGCTGGCATAGCAAATACAGTAGATAATCAAATTCAGCACATTGAATGGAATGAAAGTCCAATCTCTGTTATCTCTTCAGTGATATTATCTCCAGTATCAACTGTTTGTGAAAAGGGGAAAAAACACGTCTTCCTTGTGTTTTTCTTCTTGTGTATGAGCCAATGAGAAATCCCCACTCAGTCATGTTTTCTGCGTGTTTCAGGTGTGGATGTGGTTTTAAACTCTCTGGCTGAGGAGAAGCTCCAGGCTAGCATCCGCTGTGTCGCCCGACACGGACGATTCCTGGAGATTGGAAAATACGACCTCTCTAACAACAATCCACTGGGTCAGTACGGAAAGTTCTGACACTCCAAGTACTATACAGTCAACACATTGTTAGTCATTACAAATGAGACGTATGGGTCTGCCTGTGAAGGGAAGCTTGCTGGTGTTTGGCCAATTGTCAGGACTCTGAGTCAGTTGAGTGTCAGCTGTCTTGTTTTGGGCCGTCCCCAGGTATGGCTTTGTTCCTGAAGAATGTGGCCTTTCATGGCATCCTGCTGGACGCTCTGTTCGAAGAAGGCAACAGGGAATGGGAGGAAGTGTCCCAGCTGTTGAAGGAAGGCATTGTGGAAGGTGTAGTTCAGCCTTTAAAGACTACAGTTTTTCAGAGGGACGAGGTTGAGCAAGCATTCAGATACATGGCCCAGGGAAAACACATCGGCAAAGTCGTCCTGCAGGTAGGTGCTCTTTGACTTTCAGAGATATCAGACTGGCAGGTTTTGGGAGAACTGTAGTTCATTTACTAATACTTTTGTCTGGTTGTGTGTCATCTGGATGTCTCTTGTCTTTACACAGATCCGTTCTGCGGAAAAGGGCGGAGCCGTTCAGCCTGCATCCCCGCTGCTTCTTCCTGCTATCTGTCGGACTTTCTGCCTTCCGTCCCACTCCTACATCATCACTGGAGGGCTGGGAGGTTTTGGCCTGGAGCTTGCTCAGTGGTTGATTGAGAGAGGAGCCTGCAAACTGGTGCTGACATCCAGATCGGGCATCAGGAATGGTAAGGCACAATAGAGGAAGCTAACATTCTTGAAAAAAGGAGACAGAAACAGAGTTCTCTGTTTGTGAAGATCAGAGGTCACAGGACTCCATCCTCATCCTGAAATGTGCATCACAATGAAACCCATTAACCTGATCTTCCAATCAGAGTAGAACAACGAGGAGTGAAGATGCTCATGTAATTAGTTTGTTGTTCTGCCTGGTCTTGTTTCAGGTTACCAGGCAAAGCGGGTCGACGAGTGGCAGAAGCAGGGTGTGAACGTTCTGGTATCCACGAGTGACATCAGCACACTGAAGGGGACGGAGAAACTGATTGCTGAGGCGTGTGCACTGGGCCCAGTGGGTGGAGTCTTCCATCTCGCCATGGTAACGCCTGCTGTCAGCTTCACCTTTTTCTTCATGTTGCAGTCCTGATAATTAGCTGTGGCTGTTCAGTGTGTGACTTTATGGTTGATGGTCCAATAATGATTTGACATTTTCACTAAGTTTATCTGTTCTTTTGTTTTGACTAAATCTATCATTTCATTTGTGAAACTATTAGAATAGACTCAATTACAGAGTAATCAATGGGAAAACTAATATAGTTTCACCAGCCTTAGTTGTCATTTGGATGCTGCTAACTACGATGCTACCTTGTTTTAAAATTTGGTCAGCTACTGTAGCTTACAGAAGCATTAAGGATGTTTGTTAAATGAAGAAACTCTTAATTCTTCTCAACCATGTCTTATTTCTTCAAAGTTTAAACATTTAATTCAGCAAAGCAAATATCTCTATGAGAATGAGCTGTTTGGCCTCTGCTGAGGGGGTTTCACAGATACAATGAGGGCGGCTCTGATGGTTCTGTTTAAATCTGTCTGGCTGTCAAGTTAGAAAAAGAGAGATGTTACATTAGGGGACACAAACTTTGCTCAGTATGATGGATGGAAGAGGTGTTTTGAACTTCCTCCATCTCTCTCTTAGTTCAGATGTTATCTGAGCTGTGAAGATGCTAATCAGCTGGTACCAGTTGTAAAAACATTAACAGTACCTTGTTTTCAAAGTTCTGGATCATAATAGCTGTTCAATAGTAAAAAAGTAAGAGAAAAAAAATCATTTCAGCTGCACAGCCTCCAAAACCAGAGGGAATATTTGTCCAAATATGACTAATACATATGAACTGAAGTTTACAAAATAAACATAAAAATCTACTCTAACATCCTTCCACCATAAGCAGTGCAGTTGTGGAGCCTCGTGTTGGCAGGAGAGGGAAAATGTTTCCAGGTTGATTATTTTTGAGGGGAAGGTAGATGTTTGATCTATTTTTGTAGTTCTTTTTTAGTTCTCCTTTAGTGTTCCAGTGAAACTCTTGCTTTGTGATCCTCAGGTGTTGAGAGACGGAATGCTGGAGAATCTGACGCCTGAGCTATTCCTTGATGTCAGCAAACCAAAATGCGACGGCACCATGAATCTGGACAAGTAAGACAATTCACTGCACTGCTTTGTATTTTAAAGAAGGTTGTTTTGTTTTTTTTATCTTCTCTGTTCCTCTTTGCTGATGTCTGATTTATTTTTAATGTCTCCCTAGAGTGACAAGAAAGTTGTGTCCAGACCTCAGCTACTTCGTGGCTTTCTCCTCTGTCAGCTGTGGGCGTGGAAACGCCGGGCAAAGTAACTACGGTTACGCCAACTCAGTGATGGAACGTGTGTGTGAAAAGCGGCGCTTTGACGGATTGGCCGGATTAGCAGTTCAGTGGGGCGCCATTGGAGATGTGGGTGTGGTGCTGGAGACGATGGGTGGAAACGATGTAGTGATCGGGGGAACCCTACCGCAACGCATCACTTCCTGTCTGGAGGTGCTGGACTTGTTCCTGCACCAACAGCAGCCGGTCATGTCTAGCTTTGTGTTGGCGGAGAGAATAACAGTGAAGAGTGAGGCAGGGGGTCAGAAAGACCTGGTGGATGCTGTCGCTCACATTCTTGGTAAGAATCAAAAGAATATTTGGTGAATAATTCTTGGAAATATTAAGAATGGTTTTTAATTCCCACAATTATTTATTTATTTATTTTTTTTAAAAGTCTCATTTTGTCTTAGTTGTCCTGAAGTGATGAGGGATAAAGCCCGCTGTATTTTTGCGGCTTTCATTCGCAGGCGTACAGGATGTGAACTGTCTGAATGCTGACGCCTCGTTAGCTGACTTGGGCCTGGACTCCTTGATGGGTGTTGAGGTTCGCCAGACTCTGGAGCGAGACTACGACATCGTGATGGCCATGAGGGAGATCCGCCAACTCACCATTAACAAGCTGCGGGAGCTGGGCAAGAGCAAAGCAGAAGGAACAAACGGTATGAAGATTTAACCTGGTGGAGAAAGTTAGTATGGAAGGAAAGACAAGTTTTATTGTTTAGCACCATCCAACAAGCTATAGAAGAAATAAAAAAATCATACAATAAAAAAAAGTAAAAAAATCTTAAGTTTTGCCTTGACAGAGGGCTTTGTTTAAACCGTTACTTTAAATGAAAGAATTTTTAGGTGAAAATTGAATCTTTACTTTGGCAGAAAAATGCAAAATGCTCACATTCATGTAATCTAACTCTGTCATCGTCAGTACTTAAACTACTCTCACATTGTGAGCTCTCTTTCTTTACTATTCTGGGAGTTTATTTATTAATCAGCCATGTTAAGGAGCTGCTGGATCATTTCAGTTAAGGGTCCAATTTCTTCTGCAGTTAAATCCTCTCTCTGATTTCTACATTGTTTCATCCTGATGCTAATGAACAGCATCAGTTCAGTCATTCACCATGTGACTAAAGAGGACAGGACTGAACACACATCCATGAGGAGCTCCTGTGCTCAGTTTGATGTGAGGCAGTTGGAAAGTCAGAGTCAGACTTTCATTTGAAACAGACTTTACACAGTCATTTATTTACACAGATGACTGTGAATAGATGAAGAAAACCGAAGCTCATGTGTAAGATGATCCTACAATAATCAGACTTTTAAAAAAAATAATTGCAACGTTTTCAAAATATTATAAAAAATGTGTCCAAAGCAGTAAAAATTTAATAACAAAGGACGCACTGGTTGCAGTTTTCTGGCCATTCACCAGTCTTTTAAAAGCCTGACCTGCTGATTCAGATTTTGACAGATACAGATTTATTTTGTCTAAAAACTTGCTAAACATAGTGACAAAGTCTCTAAGTTGTCGCTAAGTTAAAAGTTTAGAGACTAAGTCTGACCAATCTGGTGGATTGGATTGTCATGTATGTGTTGTCATGTAAGTACTGACTGCTGATTTCCCAAAATTAAGGAAACTGATATAGTCACAGACTTCAGTGTGTTTAGGGGGAACCTAACAGGAGAAATCAACACAAAACAAACACATATAACACTTTCCTTCCACTTCACAGTTCTGTGCTACATAGTATTGATCCATCTTGTAATATCCCAATAAAACATCATTAACGTTCATAATATTTGAGCACTTTTGAAAGGCACTGCAGACAGACAGAGACCTGACAGCAGAGCAACAACAACTCAGTTGGTTGTGACTTTCTGAACTTCAGGCTCATCTGTCTGTGACACAGAGAGTCATTCCTTTCCTCTCCCTCCTAATAATATCTGTAGAAAGCAACCAGACCAAAGCCACGAAGGATCCTGCTCGCTCCGTTTTAGGGTCTGATGTGACCCAGGTGCTGGTGGACCCCAGCGGCCCCACTGTGATCCCACTCAACCAGACTCAGAGCCAGGAGAGGCCCCTGTTCCTGGTCCATCCCATCGAAGGCTCCATCTCTGCATTCAGGACGCTGGCCTCCAAGCTCAGCATGCCCTGCTTCGGCTTACAGTGCACCAAAGGTACATGAATATCATGCCTTGTTTACTGTGTGAATATGGAACTACGCCTGTAAAGAGGGAATAACATGAAAACGTAATCCTGTCACATTGTGAGCTCTTTCTTTACTATTCTGGGAGTTTGTTTATTAATGCACAGTCATGTTAAGGAGCTGCTGGATGACTTTAATTAAGTTCAGGGTCCAATTTCTTCTGCAACATTTTTCCTTATTAGTTTGTGTGTGTTTGACTAAACAGTCTGTTCTTGTTCTCCTCCCAGCTGCTCCTCTGGACAGCATCCAGGCTCTGGCAGCGTACTATGTGAACTGCATCAGGCAGCTGCAGCCAGACGGGCCGTACCGGATCGGAGGATACTCCTTTGGTGCCTGTGTGGCCTTTGAAATGTGTGCCCAGCTGCAGACCCTCAACCACAGTGTGGAGCATCTGTTCCTGTTCGATGGCTCACACTCCTATGTGGCAGCTTACACACAGGTCAGAGGAAAGAACCAGTACACACACACACACCCACGCACGCACACACACACACACACACACACACACACACACTGATCCCAGTATGCTCTTGGATTTCAACTACAGAAGAGAATTTTACAAAAGACTTGACAGAGAATAAGATGAAGATTATTTTACAATAAGTTTCTCCCATAATATAATTATTTCTATTTCTGAACTTTTTTAAGCATTTAAGCTCAGAGGATGATGATGTGTTGTAAGTTTTCACAACATCCGTGTTAAATCCCCCTTTTCATTATTCAATAACACATATAATAATAGTAATAATTGTCTTTGGTCAGAGGCTTTTTCAAATTTGCTGTAACACAGACTGCTACAGGAGATCTTTCCTGCCCACAACCATCTCCATCTACAATAACTCTTTTAAGAGTTTTGAATTAATATGAGCTACAGCAACATTTAATTTTCCTCTGGACTCAATAAAGTATTTTTGAATTGAATTGGATTAACTCTACCTGAGCTAAAACAGGAAATGTTTAGTCCAACATAATGCCAGGCTGTGATCAGTGCTTTTATTCTGGGTTTCTCAGTGAATGATGTCAGAATGTGTTTGTTGCAGAGCTACAGAGCCAAGCTGACTCCAGGCAAAGAGTGTGAGGCTGAAACGGAGGCCATGTGTGCCTTCATCCAGCAGTTCACAGGCATGGAGTACAACAAGGTACTGGAGCGTGTTCTGACAGACAGACGCTCACCAACACTGTTGATTCATCGCCTGTTAACCATTTTCTCATTACTTGTGAGAACAGTGAAATTAAGAAAAAAGGAAACAATCAGAGGAAATCTGTAGTGCATGTAAACTCTAACATCTTGTCAGCAGTGTTTGTAGTGAATAAGCAGAATTGACATTGTTACTTAAGTGTGTTTTTGCAAAGAGATTGTTTGAGGAGTTGCTCAGAACACACACACACGCACACACACACACACGAGGGAGCAAGAATCAGACTGTATTTCAACTTCGCCAGATATAAATCAAAGTCACATAAAAATCAAAACATGAACACAAAAAAGATAAATTCATCTACAGACTAATAAAATGTAGAATTTAAAGTCTTTAGAACTATAGTATGGTTGCATACTTGTGGCTTTAATAATAGAGTAAGATATCAATATAAGCTATCTATGTAGCTAAATGGCTAGATAGCCAGAAGATAGCTTTGTAGCTGTTTAGCAAGCAGACTAGCTGACTAAACTGAACATGTTTGCAGCATGAAAACATTAATCAGGATTAATATCAGCTCTTCAGTTTGTTTCTGTCTTACTGCAGCATTTTGGACAAACTGAAGTTGATCAAAGGCTTTTTGTTGTTGTTGTTAATACATCCTGATTGTTCTAGATTTACAGCGTTCTCCTGTATTCTGCTGCTACAAATGTCCTGCATTTCAAATGTTGTCTTTGGACTCTGGCTTCTTTTTAAAGTTTAGGACTAATTCTAATTGTCAAAGAACTGTCAAGCATAGTTTTGGTGCCTGGATAATGTAGCCTGAAAATCACACTGAGAGAGAGAAAATGAATTGATATTGAAATATTGTGATAGTTTCGTTCCTACCTGTGCAGTGGCAAGAGGCACACTAGTATAAAACTCCTTATGTTGCGATTTTCACACCAAGCCAACATTTGTTTTTTGGCTTGGTGTGAAATTAATAATTATTTTTGCTTGCATAGTGCATGAAAGTAACTAAATTTTGCTATAACATTTAGGAACAGTTCAGACCCAACAAGTCAGTCTGAGCCGTTTTGTCCTCTGCTCTCTGGTTCCACAGCTGCTGGAGCTCCTGCTCCCGCTGTCGGACCTGCCGGCTCGCGTCAGGGTGGCGGTGGACCTCATCACCTCCAGCAACAAGAACATGAGCCGTGACCTACTTGATTTTGCGGCTTCCACCTTCTACCACAAGCTAAAAGCCGCTGACGGATACGTACCTGCGACGAAGTACCATGGCAACGTTGCGTTACTGCGCGCCAAAACCAGCAGTGAATATGAACAACATCTGGGAGAGGACTATAAACTAAATGAGGTAACTGATGAATTCATGGTCATTACTATTACTGTGAAAGGTTCACACATTGATGTCTTTTTGTAAGAGGTTACCCACTAATGACACTGCATGGATCACATGATTTTAAAATCCTTTAGCAGACTCTCCTGATGTTCTCATCATGAGCAAATCATGAATGTTTGTAAGATTGTAGCCACTTTATGGTAGAATAAGTGTGGAAGTGTCTTTCCCACATTTTCTATTATTAAAATGTATCTTAAGCATCCATATTCTCCAGACATGGTAGAAAAACCCTGTATAAACATGTGGACACATTTCCTGACTGTTGTCTTTACCCTCCACTTTCACTCAACAGCTGACCTATGACCCTAAAACAAGCTGAAACCAGATCCAGCCCTAAACACATCAAAAAATACCTTTCTGAAAACAAGCTAGAAAATGCAGAAAACTAAATGTTTTCTTCCTTGTTATGAATGAACAAAGAGTCTGCAAATGGAACTAATATTTTTTTAAATCAAAACTGAAGAATTATTTACTTGAAATAAGCTCCTTTATATTGTAGTGGATCATAAAGCCGGTCCTCCATACCCGGCCCTGCATGTGGCTCCCAGTGAATATCTGGTTCTCAGGCTCCTGCAGCCTCTTGGTTTTCTCGAACAGAGACGCATCCAAAACATGCAGGGCAGGGGACTGGAGGCCCGGCTTTAGGAACCTCCGAACCGAGGTATTTGCTCCAGAAACTAGAGATTTGTGTTTTGGCAGAGTAACCTGAGTCATTCAAACGAAGCTCCGATTCTCTTGCTGCTGAAACGCTGACAGGATCTGAATCTCGCGTCTCTTTCTCAGGTCTGCGATGGGAAGGTGTCGGTTTACGTCATCGAAGGCGACCATCGCTCTCTGCTGGAAGCAGAGGGAGTGGACTCCATCCACAGTATCATTCAGAACACGCTGGCTGGACCACGAGTCACCCCAAAAGAGGGTTGAGCCCCCCCACTCACCTCCACCCCTCTTTTAAACCACAGGCTGCACCTTAACACCACCTCCACTGGATTCTCACAACATCCCACTTGTACTATTTTAAATTCAGGATCTGTAGATTTAACTGTTTGATGAAGCGTTTCTCAAACTGAAGGTGTAGCAACTCTTAGTAAAGAGGAAAACAAGCGACAGTTTTTCACTGCTGACATTTTACTACTGCATTTTGCTCAGTTACATGCTGCTCTGCTGCTAGTCATCATCTCTTAATGCACATTTGTTCCCCTGGAGACACTGAGAAACCTTTCTTTTTGTGGTTTGTGGGGACGGCTTCATCTGCAGCATCCCCACACACAAAAACATGGTGGCTTATTGTTTCTGACAGTACGCTTCTGTGGACTTACTACTGTAATAATGAACATTTGATTATAATTTTGAGAGAGAAATGACCAAACTAATTTTGATGAGTAGATATTCAGATATAGTTTAGAGCCTATATCTCTGAGTTTATGCAAAAGATATGTTCTTTTTGTCCTTTTCATTAACATTACGTTGATTCTGTAGTAGAAATGTGTTTCTTTTTTTATTTGAAGAACAAATGGAGTTCTGCTTGGAGCCTCATGGGACTGCAGTGAATCCTACCAAGCTGGATGAGTGTCTGTGTTAACCAAGCAGCTCTACGGTTCTGCAAACCTTAAACATCTTTAGTTTTCATTAGTTCTGGTGGAGCAGCGCGTGAGTTAGCTTCCGTTGCTGTGATCTGATCTGTTTACCGACTTAAAGCACTTGGAATCTCCTGTGCTGTAGCTGAATGTCTCCTCCTCTACACTGATGCAAACTTTAACTCAAGCCGCCTCACTTGGTGGAAACTGTGAGTCAGTTATGAAACACTGTGAATAATTCCGTGGTGTGGATGACAAACTGTTTACTGTTCAGTTCTGTTCCCTGACCTCTGAGACCTGAGAGGTCAATGAAGGGTCAGGTGACTCCAGTGAGTGAAGTAATGAAGCTTCTTTTTGTCTTAGAAATATTTCCAATGTTTAAAAGAAAAGAACAATAAAAGCCTCTGAGTGAGCATGATGTCTGTGTGCAAATCTTGTCCTGAATGAGTTCAGCAAATGAAATCTCCATGCAGATATGATACAATAACACAGAACATGAGTTCATTCACATAATCAGCTGCTCAAGGCTAACAGAGAAGCAGTAACTGCTAGCTGGTACTGTACAAATGATCAGTGCAACTTATTTATTTGTTCCAGAGCAGCAGCCACATCTCAAAAACGACATATCGCGTATGCAATATATTTTTCTTTATTGCATTGCACAGGAGGTCCATCAGAGACAGACAAGAGGCTGAGTACAGAGCTGGTGGAGCGCTTTGTGTCACGGTGTGGGAACAACCATCTCATGTTGAAACAAAAAAAAAGATTGTAGATTTCCAGAGG
This sequence comes from Poeciliopsis paucimaculata, assembly GCA_903067055.1. Lineage (NCBI taxonomy): Eukaryota > Metazoa > Chordata > Actinopteri > Cyprinodontiformes > Poeciliidae > Poeciliopsis > Poeciliopsis paucimaculata. The sequence goes on along the minus strand of CAEGAD010080993.1, from coordinate 45,167 downwards.
AACATGATCAGATCAAAGTATTTCCATCATGGGAGAAGAAGTGGAGGTTGTTGAGGAATAAAAATACCTCAGTGTTCATCTGGACAACAGGCTGGACTTCATGACACGGTTTTGGGAAAACAGTGTCTTCAGTCAGAGGCTTCTTCAGATCACTGTAATAGAGACCTCTACAGGAGATCTTTCTTGCCAACATTCATCACAATCTACAACAACTTTCTGAAGAATCTAAATTAAGAGCTACAACATTTCACTTTGGTATTAATCAAGTATTTTTTAAATTAAATTATTGAATTAATTCAATGTTTCTTGCCAGTCATCTCATAATGTGAAACTCGTATATTATCTATAATAATCAGATAGTGGACTAGTCCAAGCCTTTCTTGACATTTTGATGATTGTTGCTTCCAGAGAAGAAAAACCCAAAAAGTCCAACTGTGGGAAACCAGTCTTTGCTATGAAGCAACATGCTAAGGTTATTAAAAATCAGAATGCAGGAATATGCATTTGATCGTGTCACTCATCTGAAAATCAATATGAAGAGATTTGGAAAATGGCATTTGTGCCTCTGATCAGACTGTCTGGCATAATGATTCACAACGATTCATTTTGGACGTTTCATTTAATTTCTGTTCTACAAATGTACAGTACAGACAGGAGAAGTAAAATAATGACATGGTGAAATGGCATAGATCATTACTGCACACAGATAAAACACATACAGTGATGGAGAGAAGTATTTCATCCCTCTACATTTTATGTTGGTTTCATTTTAGCATGGAGAAATGGACCATCATTCAAAAAATCTAAAAATCAAAGTTGCACTGGATAAAGTTACTCATTTGCCCCACGGTGACTCTGATGGTATCATCAGTAATGTTTTGGGAGAAATATATGTGAACATGGAATGAGTACAGAAAGTGCAATAATGTCAGGATATGATTATAATAAGAAAATCTGTAACCGGATCACTTCTGGATCGAACTGCAAGCAAACTAAACCTTTTACTGATACATCACTTTGACTTTAATCTCTTTAAGCTCTTGAACCAAACGCCTCTTCACTTCCTAATGGAGCCTCCGACATCCCAGTGGGAGACCACCACTCCACCCGGACCTGTGACGCCTCTTCTAACAGTTAAGGATGAGTTAAGCAACAAAACGGCAGCATGTGAAGCCTTTGTGAAGGTCGTTCCACCAGGCAGCGGCTAAAAGAACGAAGTGTCTGCAGAAAAGGCCCCCGCCAGCCTGAACTCATCCTTCATCAGCACGCAGAAGAGCCGCTGAGGCAAAGCCTTGGAGTACGGAGCGGGTCGGGGAACACACGTTCTCAGCAGGATCTCCCGGCCCGCAGGAGGAGGGAAGTCTGGGATTTTCCTGCTTTCAGAAGCCGGTTCCAGATCGTCGTCCACTGGAGCCAAAAGAGCCGCCTGAGGAACAGAGGAAACCGTCTGCAACTGGGAACCAATGGAGGACAGCGGCTGTACTGGTAGAAAACTATTACGATACAAGTGTTTCATATCGGTTGATATCGATAATTACTGATTATAGTTTTTGTTTAAAATATCTGAAATTCTGTCAATCTGGTGGATGAAACTTTCTGTTTCACTTTCCACTCAATGATGTTATTTTTATTTCAATTATTTTTAAGCAGTTATGAGGAATAGTGGAGAAAACTGAAACTGCTGCAAGCTGTTGCTAGGTAACCAAAGAGTGAGTGAGTGAGTTGATGCCTCGTTGGCTGTGAGAGGTTGAGCCGCTAAAGCCTTTCCTCTGGTTTCTGGTTCAGACCAGAACCAGATCCGCTCTGGGCAGCCAGGCTCTCTGTGGCTTACACTGTAGAAATGAATGGAAGTCAAAGAAAAAATCCCCACACAGATAGCCACGCAAACATGTGTATGTGAGTGCATGCTTGTGTGTGTTAGCAGCTGCTTACCCGCTGTGCGTTAATAAACAGTCTGTGGATGATTCTGCCGATTCGAGCCTGTCCAGCTCCAAGCACCACAACCTCCGGCTCCTCCAGCAGCGAGGTCACAAACCTTCAACACACACACAGGACACACACACTAAACGCCCAGCAGGAGCTTCCTGTCCGGATCCATGGCGACAGTTTGGAATGAGCTCAGCTTCAAACTCTGAGCTGAACTTACTTCTCTAGTTCGTCTGCAGCTTGGCTGTTATCCTCTTCCTCGTTAACAGCAAACTTGGCCTTGAGAGAGCGAGCTTCGGCGATGACCGTCTCCATGGTGACCAACTGGTTAATAAATTCCTGTGTGGAGAGAAAATTGCTGTCATAACAGAAGCACGGAGAAGTCATTATTCTCTAGTTCATTAACAAGTTAGAGCAGTTCTGAGGTCTGGACTTTGACTGGGCCACTGCAACACCTTGCTGCAGTTTGGAGTCACTGAGATGAACATGTAGTTATTAATCCCTGTGGATTTATGTCTTTACATAACACACTATCAAGACACTTTTATTCTAAACCAGATTATGTTGTAGATTATATTCTACATCTACAGTCATTATCAGGGCTCAACACAAATGTGTCCCAGCATCCAACATAATCCACTAAAGCAATTCTAGTCAATAAACTAAAAGAAAATGTTAGAGTGAACGGATAAAGAATGGCTTTTATTTTGATAAGCAGGATGTGTGCTTGTAGCGACGCAGCAGGTTTAACCTGACATAACTTCAGACGTCACGTCTGCAGCTCTATAAACCATCAACATTCTGATGAAAATATCCTTTATTAATCTTATTTAATATATACATTTTCCGAGGCGCTGAATCTGGGATTTTCATAATCTGTATATCATAAATATCAACATTACAATAAAAAAGGCTTGAAATATTTCACTCTGTTACAAATCAATATTTTACAGGAAGTTCAAAAATGTCCAACTTTTGTTTTTGTAATATTAAAAAAAATGTTTTATCTGTACCTGGATAAAATGATGATAAAAATTGCTTTCCTTTTTATTTGCTCTTTTAATGAAGTCCATAACAGGAAGTACTAACCTCCAGCTTCTTGTAGTCGTAGTTAGTCGAGTGCAGCAGTTTGTTGGCTTGACTCGCAGCTTGCTGAATGCTTTTCTCAACTGATGGAATGTTTTCCACCGACTCTGTTGGAGAAATATACAAAAACACAGTTAGAATAAGGATTGTTAAAGAGCCTGACTTTAATAAAACACCTCAACTTGTGCAGCACACTGAAGTTGTTGCTGACCTGAGTATCATCGCCTCTACTTTGATTTATACATTTTTTATACCTTTTTCTTTGCGTGTTTATGATGAAACGCTTTCATGAAAGAAGCTGGTAAATGTAGATGTTTAGAAAACAGACATGAAGCCATCAAACAGGACTCACCTTCCTGCTTCAGTTTCATAATAGCAGCATGAAGCAGGCAGGGGAGCAGGTGACGGGCCAGGTCTCCGGGCTTCAGCACCGCCAAATAATGCAACACCTAAATAAAAAAAAGAAGAGATGAATTTTGATCTGACACTGAAATTTAAATTTTTGTGGTCTTCTTAAAGTCTTAAACCACTTAAAGAGTTATTTAATGCTTGAACTGAGACTGAAACAGCTTGACGTGGTAATGGAACCATCATCCCAGTTTTTAGCAGCTGAAATATTTTCCTGATATTTTGCAGCTCAATCAAGCCTGATCACTTATAAATCATGCGTTCTGTTTCCAGCTGATCGGGACCTTTTCTGCCTCTTTGGTGTCATCAAACAGCCTCTTCTGGCGCCGTGCCGGGATCACCCTGGCCGTGTCCCACGCCTCCACCCACATGTTGCTGGGGATTTTCATTCTTGCACTAAGTTCTCCTCTGATGACAGTGGATCCGTTCCCCTCGACCGCTTCTTCTTCTACATAATCCCTCGGAGAGTACCAGCGGACAAAGTCCTCCAAAACACAGCCAGGGTTGGCTGCCTGGAAAGAAAAGGCCATCAGAATAACTAAAGGATTGCTTCTGCTAATTCTCAGATTCTTCTTTTAAACCCTAAAAGAACAGTGGGTAAATGAATAAATACAAATTTAGGACACTGTGTCCTGCTACTGCTGATTTGACAGTTTATGTCTAACCAATCAGAAAGAAACTGAACAAGCTGAACATTCCTGAGAGGAGAAACCTTTACTGTCTAAGACAAACATGAAGGTCAGACTGAAGGTCACCAAAACAAACTTCTGGAATCGAGACAAAGAGTCTCAGGCTATGTTCACATGGCATGTCTTAAATGTGCAGTATTTAACTTTTATAAAATAAAAAAAAATGTTATTTACATACATATTCCCCCAGATAACCTGATAATCCCGGTGGCATCACCAAGTTTTTGTGTTAAAAAATGTTACAAAAATGCAGAGGTGCACGTTAAGGCATCATGGTTTGGACATAACAGCTTGTCAGGTGTCCATCCCCCAACACCCAGCAGCTTAATCTGTCTTTACTGTGACTGGTGTGTAAAAACACCATTAAACAAATGACCACCTGCACCTTCCTGTTGGCCTCACACACTATTATTTACAAATTCATGAGTCCAGCTTTTGACACTTAAAAAATGTTGTTTTAAGTCATAAACACGGTGGTCTGCTGGTGGACTGCTCTAGCGCCCCCTACCGCCAGCATTAGTAGGTCTTCTGGGGGAAACCCTGAATGCTGGTCGCATTACTGCCAAACAAAAATCAGACATGTAAATGTCATCATCTGTCCAGAACAGAGGACAAGCTTGGCATAAACCAAACAGCAGTCCATGGTGTGTGTGTGTGTGTGTGTGGGCGTGTGTGTGTGTGTGTGTGTGTGTGCGTGTGTGTGCGTGTGTGTGCTCTTCTGACCTTAAAGGACTCCATGTCAGAGAGCAGACATGCGCTCTGCATGCGAGCGCGGAGGTGAGTCCCCTCAGCCGACGTGCCGAGCTTAGCCAGGACTTCTGACTGCTCCTCCAGCTGGTCCTCTGTCATGGGGGCCGGCTCCTGAAAACCACCATCACACGTTCCAGCTAGCACTCCAGAGGAGAAAGCAGAAGACCGGCAGAGGGAGGGCGTTACCTGGGTAACGGGAACATAGAGCAGCTCTGCAGAGTGCAGCAGGGTCATGTTGTTGTAGGGGTGCAGCCTGCCGTCTGCCTTCAGCTTGCTGCTGTCCTTTCCTGCCTCGCTGTGGGAAGACTCCATCTCCCCCTGGTCGCTCAGGCACTCAAAGAACTCGTCCTCGCTGTCGCTCCAGGAGTCCCAGGATTTACCCTGAGGTGTTTCTCTGGTTGTGGATGTAGAAGCTCTTCCACCGGATACTTTGCGCTCTCTCTCTCTGTTTCCCTCTTGCGCCTTGCGAGCTTCATCTCTCGCCCTCTTCCTCTCTATGCAGCAGTTCAGCATCTACCCACAGGCAAACAGCAAGGGAGTTCAGATTCACTGCAACACAGACAGCTACAGGAGATCCTGGCCACAGCTAGAACCATAATGACTAACAAAACCTGGACAGTGAGAGTTACATCATCATCATCATCTACTATCACTAAGAGTGACTTCCCCTCTGGGTCCCTGGGTATTGTTCATTTTTAAATTGTACAATTATGCTATTTGATTGAACATTGACAAAGTTACACATTTGAAAATGTGTATTTTGAATGGGTATTTACATTTTTCATTATTATCTTTTTTATGTATTTAATGCTCCTTTCAGAATTAATGCATCAATTCTATGGCTTCTGTATTGTCTGCCATTGATTCCAATTTAAAATAAATTCTTTATTAAGCTACTATTGCAATTTAATGTGTTTTTTTTATTCCCTTGTTTTTAAACCCATTAAAATGTTCATATTGTATTATTTTCTAATCAGTGCAGATATTAATGTCTGAAAAGTAGGGCTTCAGTTTTCTGGTCGAACGCTGACCACTGACCTGCTGATTCAGATTTTTGGCAAATATTAATGTTTTTGTCCTAAATGTTGATAAATATAGCAATATATCGCTGAGTCGGCAACAGTGGAGTGACTATTGTTAAATACAGACATGCAGACTTGACCTGGTGGGTCTGTCGCTCACAGCAGAAGATAAGATTGGCTTCACATGTACATATCGGACCATCATCAATTTCCCAAATTGAAGGAAATGAGGGCCAATTTATCGGTGCACCCAACGTTAAACTCTATCAATATGCATATACAATGTGGGAAAAAACAAACAAACAAACCAAAATCTTTTTGATAATTTGCTCTAATCTGATTAAATATGAATAAAATAAGAGTCCCTGTCAATTTTTGACACACACAGGTTTGAATTCAAATATTTTTTTCCCCCTAACACTGTAATTTGTTTGTGTTGTGGGTGAAAAAATGATGGGAGAAAAATGTTGGACCAAGTCTCTGGCAACTAAAATAATCATGGATTTTTTTGAATGGAAAGGTTTCCAATTACTTTTTCAGAAAAGGGAAATGTCATTTTTAAAAAATAATTATATTTAATGAAACAGATTTCTTCATATCAAAAGCTATTGTCAGTGTCTAGGAATAATCTACGTCAGATTGGTTTTAAAAATTACCTGAAACTTTTGATGCAGAAGACAACAGCGCAGATCTGGAGGTCCGCCTGTTAACCTGCAAATAAAACAACGGTTAAAGCAAAAATGTTGATTTCCAAAGGTATAACCTGAGTTACTTCAGCTACTCTGGGTTGTGAAAATCATTAACCTCATTGGCATGTTTACAATCATAACTGTCGAAAAATAAAATTCATTTAAGAACATAATTGACCCTACTGCTCAACTTTCAGTGACCAAACATAATAAAAAATAAATTGCTGTTTCAAGAAGAAACAGTTTATACCCATCAAAACATTTATTGATGGGCATGAGTATAAAGGGGGAGAATAGAAAAGTACACCACACTTTTCAGATTGTATATTTCTAAAAAAAAAAAATGTTTTTCTTTTTTTACAAACTGTTCACCTCAGCTTGTTATAAAAAAACCCCAACAGGTATGAATATTTTTGCTTGGCAGATTTACTTATTGTATAACCGACATGTTTTTACACACAGTTGAAGAGTGCTAATTGAACAGAATGTAGAGAAATGTGTGGCTGTCATGCTGACATGTTGATGCAAGTCAACTAAAACCTCCAGTGACTGGTATGGAGCTGTGCAGATGAAAAGTGTTCAGCCACCCGTAGATGAGGTAGTTGTTTTCCCAGCGGTAGCGCAGCTCCAGGACAAACTCTTGCCAGAGGTGTGCGACAGCCGCCAGGCCACCGTAGCTGTAGTTGACCATGCAGAGACACAACGCCAGGCGGTAGGTCAGACTGTCACAGGGCGCAGACTTCAGCTGGAGGAACAGGTTCTGAGGAGAGGCAGGAAACAGAAAATGACCTGCTTATTTAAAGGGACATCTTCCTCGCAAATGAACCATTTACAATGACTTCTAATAAACTAAACTTGACTGGAGTGTTTGACCACTTGCATCAACCTGAAATGACTATTTTTATAATGTGACCTGAAACAATATTTGCTGTGAATTAGTGCTATAGAAATAAAGTGAACTGAATGAACCGATGATGTCGGGGCAGTATCTTTTGTTTACTGATGACTTAACATCCACATGTTAAATCTGTTAGAGAAACTCATTTTTCATATTTATGTGTCGAAGTCAGGTTCTTCCTGATCAAACTCCACTGCTAAGGAGAAGGCGATGCTGGTTCAGAACGTGTCGGTGGCCTAACGTACATCATCTGGGCTCTTCTCTTGTTCAGACGTCCTGTAGGAGTTTGCTTGTGTAGTTTTCTCTTTGTCTGATGACTTTTCCACCGCAGCATCAGGGAAGAGGTACTGAGAGGACAAACAACATAGTCCAGACAGAAACATAAATGTGAATGAGTGAAAATAAATCAGGCAGGAAAATAGTGACCGTGGACTATAAAATGCTGTAACATGTATGTAATGAAGGCCAGGCTGTGTGTAAAGGATCAGCTTTGTGGGGATTCCCCACATTCTAATCTTCTAGTGAAATTCATGTCAAAGCTGTGCTGAATGAAACCCTGTGGCATTCTATCCGTCTGATTTGTCCATAAGTTGTGGACAACGTCCTGTAGATTTGTCTCTGTCCTCACACTGATTCGTGTTTCATGTACCACAAAACGAGCTTGTAAGAGTGAAGCGCACCAGGAGGATCGAGTTGAGCATGTCGATGTGGAGCGGTGACTCATCGACGTGCCGGTGGCGGCGGATGCGCCTCCGGGCGCTGTGGACCATGCTGGACACTGACAGTTTGCTTAACGGGACCTGCGCTGCTGGCTCCGTCAGCTTAGACAGGGCGGAGCTGATGTCGCTGTTTTCTGTAGGGAAAGATTACAGTTTACACTTACACACGTGTTAAAGGAGCAGGATTATGTGTGTTCTTGACACATTGTGCCATTTTACAGCACAATCAACCACAGTTGTTATAAAAATGCTGTACAAAGTCAAATTTATTTTAAGTAATATTTGACAGGGTGCTTTGTGATGCTTTAGTTTAGATGAATCCTGAAACCACAAAAAGGCTCCACGAATTTAAAGCAGCTCAGTTGAAAGCTCTGTAGCTCTGCAGTAAAGATTGAATTATCACACTATAAATGTAGTACAGTTTATGAACTTTAGTTCATGTATGTTGTTTGTAAAATCTCTAAAAAGTTGTAGTCTTATGAAGTGGTTTTGCATTTACCCTGATCTAGTTACAGACGTTAATGATTGGGTAAAATTTAAAACCCCAACAGGAAGTAATCGTTCCTCAGTAGCAGTGAGTCCAGACCTTCTGGATAACGTGAAGCATAGAACTAGTGACTGGTTTTTACAAAAGAGTAGAAGAAGCAAACTGACCCTGGCCTTCTTCTTCAGCGTTGCTTCTACCCAGGATCTCCTCTGCAGACTCTTTCCGACAGCAGAGCTTAAAGAACTCTGTGATAAAGTCTCCTACAAGAAAATAAAAGTCACAGAGAACAGTTAGATGACATTTTTGTAGTTCAAACGTATTCTCCTGAATCATATGGGGCCTGTTCCTACAACACAGTTCAAAAACACCTGAAATACTATCGGTGTGAGTGGAAAGAAGTCAGCCGCCTACCCAGTAAGCACTGAAGGTTGTCAGCAGTCCGAACTCGAACGGACCAATGAGGAGCTTGGAGAGGGTCAAGGTCACTGTTGGATAGCAGGAGATGGGGTTGAACACATCTCACATGCTGGGCTGTCAGTTAAATGCCTCCCAACAATCTACTGCTACTCAAACCTTTATGCAGTTTTTAGAACATTCTGGATATTTGAACAGAACGTAATTAACACCAACACACTAAATTATGATAATGTTTTGAGACAATCAATTCTGCAAGTGACAGACAGTTGTTGTTCCACACGGGGTGGGGGAACTGTTAGAACTTAAAACACTCACCTGTACACGTCGTTATCTACAACGATGCCCTCTGTGAGGTGAGGCCAGGTGGTTGCAAGATGAAGTTCACTTCAAAACAAAACGGGAAGAGACAAAAGGAGTCATTTAAGCTGGCGTATTTTTTACAAATGAATACAGGACAAGAAGAGCATCATGCCAAAAATCCAGATAGAACCTCATGCATGTGCAAAGAGAGACCTAGATGGCATAGAATGGTCATGTCCTAAAGAATGACTTACTCACAACAGCTAAGCATAAAGAAACACATACTATGGGCCTGGATGCCATATTCGGGTCATTAATGATTTATTTGAATAATTTTTAAAATGTCACAATTTCATGGACTTAAAAAAAAGAAAAGAAATGCTTGAGTTTCTGGAAGATTCTCTTAAATCCACACAAATCTGCAGGTTTGTGTGGATCTTGGGACAGAATCTTTTAAAAAGTACTTCTGAAAGTTCTAAGATGTTATTTTCATTTGACAAGATGTGACTATTTCTTGTTAGTCATTGACATATTTCATTTAATTATTGTATACATCTAAAACTGTTTCTGGAGTGGGAAAATCAGGCAACAATAAGCTTCTGGAATGCTCTTCCCAAAGACGAGGCTTCAAAGACAAGCTGCATTTCAATAAAAGAACTAAATATTTTTATTGCTAAATTATTGAATAAATTGACATACAAGCTCAAAAACCATATCCATTTCTTTTAAATCTGTCATTCATGTTGTTCAACCATCAGGCTGGAGCAAAATGTTGTTCTATCTATTTGTGTTTCCAGAGTTTCAGGAACTCCTGATCCTTCATAGAACTTCTTTAGAAATGTGAATGCTGACATTAGCATTGGGGACGTCTATTCTGCTGCTACGTGTTTAGCATTGAGATGATATTTTAGGCTTGAATAGCTTCGCTGATAGGCTAACTCCTTTTAGCACAACTTAAACACAACAATAGTGTTTTGCAGCGACCAATCAATTGGCTTTAGAAGCAGAAATGAACCCCGAGTGGGATGAGGGAAGCGGCTTTGTCGTCCACTGCTGCTGCCTGTAGTTGTTGCTTGTGCGTCACATTTATGAGTGCACCAAAAACAAAATACAAAGGTTCCAGATGTTCATATACAATTACGTCTATTAAAACAAATTTTAACACGTTAAAATTTAGTATAATTAATTTCTTGAAATCACGCCCCTAGTAAAACTGTAATCAGAGCAATACGTATGGTACTGTACTAAGAATACTCTGAAAATATTAGTCATTATTTTTGTCCCAAATATTATTTAATACTCTCACCAAAAAAAATGCTATTACCTGATTGGCTCCTCACAGGCTCCAAAGGGAAGATTTCCAAACTCCACCCCTCCTACTTCACCTCCGAGCAGCGTGTCAAAGTCTGACAGGAACAGAACCCAGCCAGCCCAAAACAGAGCAAAAAACACCTTTACTGGACAATGGCTCATCATCTGGGACACACTCTGAACCATATAGACACAACCTCTGTGTTTTATATGTAAAACGTCCAGTGAACAAAGACATAGAGTTTTACAATCCAGATTTAATGGGACACAGTGACCTAGTGGAATGAATACCTGGTGGCTGCTGCGGCCATGAAGACTGCTGCCAGTCCTGCAGAATGTAGGTGTAGCGAATAGCGATGTCGACTGGAGGCAGAGGGTGCAGGTTGCAGCCCTGAACCAAGAAAGGAAGAGAAAAACCGAAAACCTGAACTTAAACTGGAATGGCTTCCTGTCTGCACACCGATCTGGTGAAGGTTTACTGTAACACCAGCTGTTCTGATAGAGTGGGGGGAAAATGCATAAAAACATCAAACCGTTAGCCTTTTGATGTGGAGGAATCAAAAAACATTAATGTGACTGACACATTAATCACTTAGCTGAGTACCGTAACTATCATTATTAAGTTTTGTGGTGACATCATGATTCCACAGCCTGATGTTCCCGTAGTTTATGTTCATATGATCTGCGATCATTTCCATGTTGGGTGAAAACCTTTCTATTTTGCACATGGCTTCTTTTCTATTTTCTGTTTTGAGTTGATGTCTGCCTCGGCTGATTAGAGTTAAATTACACAGAACACTGGAGCTCATCCTCAAAAACAGAAACAACAGAACTCAGCTGAAAATGGAACAAATGTTGCAGTTTTGGTCTCCAATCGAACCGACTCTACCTGACTGTCAGGTATTAAAAACTCTACCACCTCATTATAAGATACCAAAAGTTCCTAAAAACATTTATGTTGGACAATTAGATCGCACTCTTTCACTGACACACTGCTTTCTAATTAAAGTCCAGTTTGATGCAGAACAAAGGAAAAGCAGGACCACTAATGTAGACAGCAGCACCACCAGGCAGTTCTGACGGAAGCTGATTGAAGCTGTTGAACTAAAAAGAAAAGAAAACTTTGCAATGGCAAAACTGTCAGTAATGTGGAATGATGGTGCCAGGGTGTATATATTGTTTTCAGCTAGTTTTTCTACGATGTGTTTTGCTCCTCAGTACTCACTATTTTAGACTTAAAGATGTCCAGGAGACCTGACAGATGGTTGTACTGACTCGGCACCTTGCGCAGATGGACGATCTCGAAGTCGGTGCGCACGCCTGGGCCTTGGCACTCCCCGGCATATATCCGCCTCCACTTCTGCTGGATCTGCACAAACATGGGGACCTGACTGGACCCACATGATAAAACAGAATGGTTTCAAGACACATTGCTGCGCACTGGTCAAGAACCAGCTCAGTAGTCATGTCATACAGATTATGCTTCCCTGCCCTGTGCAGAAGTAGCTGATGTTTTTAGTAGCTACGTCTGAATAACCTTCACATGCTGACTCAACTCTTATTTTAGAACTTTTCCCCAGATTGATGGACAGAAACAATTCCTTCTGTCCAGTGTTTTACCACAGACCTGCAAGCTTTGGAGCAGCAACATGTCTCCACCACTGCTGTTATAGAGGCTTCTGCCAACCATCACTTGATCAAGTGTCTGATAAGCAGAATCAGACTATTAAACTTTCTTATTTTAATGTTGTGGAAGCGTCAGTGGTTTAATGTTTGGTTTTGGCTTCCTCTTTGTTTAGTGCCTCATTAAGAATCAGCTTTTGTAGTTTAAATCACTTTAGAACTTTGTACAGATCACATTCCTTTCATTATGTCCTGATAAATAAAACCTGAGACTATCAGGATGGACCAGCTACCATATCTGCTCTCATTATTACTACTGTGACTGGCAGTGTAAAGCAACTACTCAATTGGGGGAACAATGAAGCCTAACTGAATCTCTTACCTGCTAATCCAAAAGCAGGAGAAAAAAAAAACATTTTGACATTCAACTTGTATGTTGATTTGAACTTGACTGGAGGTAAGAATGAGAAGATAAATTCAAATATGTCCAGTATGAGCTGACAGAGTGACTCACCAGCCGCTGTTGGACAGAGACATGGAGACGGAGCTGAGCAGCAGGTTGCATTTGGACTCGCTGATGATGGCTTCACAGTTCGCCCCAGGGCTGATGACCACAAACTCCCGCAGACCGTACCTGCCGACATAACAAGGAACAGAATGTTCACAGGAATACTGTAGGAATAATTTAAAGAATGAACAGCTGAAAATCCTTAAGGTTTAAAAACATATTTTACTTAACTTATACCTAACTTGCGCAATAACTAATGCATAACATAAGTGAAAAGGAACCAAACAATAAGGTTAAATTAACAATCTTCAGGTCTGTTCTGACACTGAAGAGGTTTTCCGTCTAGAATAGTTACTTCAGCCCCTTCCAACAATATACAGAACCTTTCATAACCGTTATTGATGGTGAGCTTAGCTTAGAAAAATTTCTGGTTTCAAATGAAATCCTGTAAAGTATTCAGTGGAAGTGGTTGTAGATAAAATGCAGCGGTTAGGAGCAGAGCTCTTCCATGGTGAAATCCAGAGATTCCCTCAAACTGTGATTATTTATCAGAATTGTTGCTTCCCTAATCCTGAGTGAAATCAGCAGATCGTGAGACACCACTAGCTCTTCCACCATCTTTGAAGACGGGTTCCACTGTTCCCTTGAGCAACACAAACTATATTAAGCTTGAACAATATGCAAAGTGCCCACTGCTGCATGTGAGTGATTGCAGTTACTCACATGCCCACCTGCTTTATTCCTGCACAAACCTACAAGTCCCCGCTGAGATTATACACCAAGAAAGTCATTGTTGACACAGTAGGACAGATTCAACTGAACTGCAGACTCAAAGATGGGATCAGGGGGAGGAGGATGCATGTTCCCTCTTTTCAGCATAAACAGTGACACTTCTGCAGCTTCATGAATGAAAACTGCTCCAATGGGACTGATGTTCTGTCATTAACCAACCAGCTTCCACCCAGCTAATCATTTTTCACTTTAGAAACTTTGAACAGTCTGGTTAAAACCGTTTCTTGCTGAATTAAAGAAAACTTAACATGCTGTGCTTCCACTGGAGGAGCTACTGGAATGCGTGAGGAATATTGTCTTATTTCTACATGGATTAAATGATCATTAATTTCTCTGAATAACATGCAAAATGGATTACAGTAGACGCACCATCTGACCAGGCAGTGGGCTCGAGGAGGGAAGTCGTTTTGCATACACAGAAGATCTTGCATCGCCAAAGGTAACATATCTGGTCAGAGGAGAGGAGAATTTTAGACAACACTCATTAACACACAGAGGAACATAATTACTAATCTTCTGAAATGGTCCCCGAAAGAAAAAATGCCCTAATTTGATTAAGTTTGAATTACTTTGCTTGAAGAGCAAGACACATCCTAAGATGAAAAAACTGACCTGAGACAAGTGAAGAAAAAAATTCAGCTGAAATTAGATGGTAAAAATTGTTACTAGAAGAAAAGAAAATATCCATCATTGGATCCAAATTTGTTTAAATGTGTTTAGAATCTTTTTGCTGAATTTGTTGGAATATCAAAATGATTTAATAATGTATACGTTTTTGGTTTTTGGGGGGGATTTAGGTGGTTTTGGTTTTGTGTTTCACAAAAACACTTATATTTTCGTGTTAGATCAATTTCAACCTGTGGATCTACATAGAAGTTACACGTAGCTTTGTGTTTATTTTGACAGAGATGGAAACACAAACGAGCGAGTTTTCAACCATATTGGAAAATGGCTGTACCCTCTTCACTCTTCCCATTCTCCTTTTTACAATCTTCTTTCAGAAAGTGATGGGTGATGTAGAACTTAAAGTCAGCAAAGTGAATATCCAGCGACTGCTCTCCCCAGCTGCCGTTGATGTATGCACCCTGTGATCACATGGCATCAAATAGTTATTCATAATCCATGATTAATTGTCATCATTCACAACCTCATACGAATGATTTGAAGCAGGTCACCTTTTCTGGAGATGTTTTTTCCAAGTAGTTTTCAGTCAGCTTCCACTCGTTCAGCACTTCCTCCACTCTGGACACAAACCTTGAAACAAAAACCAGAGTTTTGCTTCGAGGCAGGAATGAGTCACACCGTCTAGCTATGCCATGTGTCCATCCTCAATTCTCTGACACAGACAGTCCAAAAGCTTACTATGATGACAGAATAATTCTAATTTAGTTCATAAAATACAACTGGCTTTAAAAGCAATAAACACAACAAAAATACAGAAGCAGTTTGAAGCAGATAAGTAAAATATTCTCGAGGTTAAGTGGTTCAATTTGAAGCAATTGTAGAGAAACCAGGAAGGTCGGTGTCAGGAAGTATAAACAAAATCAAGGCGTAAACTTTTAAATTAACCAAAAAAGAAAAAGAAAAAGAAAAATAGAAACATAATTTCTATCCAAACAGAAGAAAACGGTTCCAGTGGAAGCAGCCATGGACTTGAGCGAAGTAAGATCCGGGGATAAGACCTGAATCTGGATTGGCAGGAACCATCCTATAGAAACATGTAAAGATGACCACCTGAAATAAACAGGTACTGTCCAGGCTGCATGTCAGGTAGAGCAGCACATAGAAAATGCACAGGATTCTCTTTTCATCTGTCTGGACTAAGTTTGGTGAGGATGATGTTTTTTCGAGCTGATAATACATCTTTCCATTGAGCAAATATTGTTAAATCTTCTCTTCAAGACAGGAAGATCAGATCAATGCCAGCAACGAGTCCTGACATCAATCCAATTGAAAATGTAGGGGGGGAAACATAAAAGAAAAGGTACCGAATAGGACTAGGTTCTGCCACGTTCTGCTGTCAAATGCCAGCTGACAGCTCATAGATATTTGAATAAAAGTTCAAATATCAATGTTATTTTGTGACATACTCTTTACCTCCACAAACCTAGACTTTTGGAGTCATTGTGGCATTTATTAATGTCTCATTTCAACTATATTATTTCTTCCACCTCCTGTGAGGAAACGAAAGCTCTGCATTTTTCTAAGGAACAGCTGCTTCAACCTTTTATCATTTTATGGTAGATATTTTTAGATATAAATGTTCAAACATTATCGCTTGAATGTGTATGAGCCTCATGGTGACAACACAGAGACAAAAGGGGCCAACCAATAACTAAATATCCATACTGTAGGTCCTCCATTAGGCTTTGAAACAGGAGCTACGGTTTGTTTTTTTCT
This sequence comes from Poeciliopsis paucimaculata, assembly GCA_903067055.1. NCBI lineage: Eukaryota > Metazoa > Chordata > Actinopteri > Cyprinodontiformes > Poeciliidae > Poeciliopsis > Poeciliopsis paucimaculata. Next base: position 29,142 of record CAEGAD010080993.1, on the reverse strand, counting down.
TACCGCTCCCATTCGGACGCGGTGGTAAAGTCTGTTATCTCAAAAACCTCCGACTCGGGCTGCAGGACAGAAGGGAAGACACGTTCAACATATGTTCTGTTTTAACTCCAAAAACCTAAGCAAATAAACTTACATCGTTGTCAGCAGCCATGATGAAATACAGTTTTGTTCTTTTTTTTCTTCTTGTCAGTCTTTTGGCAACTAAACCTTGCGTCAGTGTAATGCTGCCCCCTTGTGGGAGCAGATGAGGGCAAAACGACAAAATGAGTTTAAAAATAGATTTATGGGTGAACATCTTTCACGTGGAGCCGGAAATAAATGCACTGAAAACGTTGTTTTGAAAGTGAAACAAAAATCGGTTGTAAAAGAAAAGAATAATTAAAACAACAAAATCTGATTTGTGTTTTCATCCCAATATTTGGGATTAAAATATATTTCTATATTCAATAGTCAATATTTCTATTTCGTGTCGTTTAGAGCTTCTTTTGTTTTAGCCCCACATTGTATAAAGGAATCAACTACATTCTGTCTGATTGTACACGAACTAGACTTCTGTCTCGAAAACAGTCTTGTTTTGACGTTTATTTTATAAATGGACATTCAATTCAGCTCAGATATTCAGTTCAAATGAACTCAATATGAACTTTGCATTCTATTATATTCTATTTAAGAACTAGTGTGATATGCAGCACTCATAAACATGAATATCATGTGTATAACTGAGGTATCATTGGACAAAATTCATTTCCATATTTGTGCATATAAATATGGACAAATATTTGCATATTTATATGCATATGGCATTTATATAAATATAAATATAATATATAAATGATATTTATATTTTATAAATATAATTTTTATATTTATAAAAATTATAAATAATAAAAACGTCTGTGAGAGACAGCCACATATCCCGGATGTACGCCGCCTTGATTTAAAAAGTCGCTTCCGCCTCTTCCTTCACTCCACTGGATGGCGCTAGAGGGACAGGAAAAATACAACGGCAACAGAAGTATTACCCACAATGCACTGGGACACAGTGAGAGCGCGCTGATATTAGTTGATAGGGGAACGGAAGATACACTGTAGCGTATGAAAGAAGTCTAATGCATGGATGTAGCCATATTGCAGTGTCCTTGAACTATTCACCCGCTTCTCCGTTTCTATTCAACATCCTGCTAGGTGTTGGAAAACCGACATGGCTCCATATAACCTACTGACGGCCACCGCTAGCCTCATGGCTAGGTCATTCAGTGCATTCTACACAAACACGCCTGCAAGGTAGCGAACAGCATGTTTCTGTTAGACTGACGATGTTTGTGCTCAGCTATAACAATATAGTGTTTACCTTCAGTTTATACATTCTAACGTATTTGCATAAGTTTAAACGTCTGCTGCAGCTTTCAGTTTTTAACATTTGTGATGCACAGTCTTGACAGAATACGTCATGAAAGATATTTCTAATTAATAACAGCTCTGTGTTAAACTGCTGCATCTGAAAGGGTTTATTGTTGAGGTTTAGAAAAGGAGGAAGCGGCTTTCAGGGTCAGAAGTTCACATCCATTCATCTTGGGCATCCTGCTCTTTTCCAACAGTGGCATGATGAGGCATCTAACAAACTGTTTTTCAAAAATATCGAGAGTTGTCAATGTTCCTTGGATTTTCTTTCTAACCTACTCAGGTTCAAAACTCTGCGGACTGGCTTAAACACGCGGTAGTAAATAGTGAATTAAAAAAAAAAAAAAGAAGTAATTTTCTAACATAAAATCAGATCACACTTTCCCTGTTTTAGGTCAATCAAAAATAATTTTGATTTGCTAAATGCCAGAAAACACACACACACACACACATATATATATTATATATATATATACATATATATATATATATATAATATAATCTTTAATCAATTTTCTCCAAGTCTACTGCACTTCTAAACCATTGGAAAGCTCAGATGATGATGTCATGGCTTTGTAAGCTTTTGATAGGTTATTTCACAATTGTGGATGTATTTTTTGCCTCCTATCTGAGGCTGCAGCACAATATGCCACAGATATATGATTATTGCAATATTAGTGTATGCAATATTTATACTGAAAATGACTGGTTGGACATCAATAATTGCAGACTAATATATTCCAAGTATTATGAACTTTCATATTTCATGCTAATCTAATATTGAACTTGTGAAGAAAAAAACAAATGTCTCAACTGATGTCATTAATAATATTTAACTGTGCTGTCGCTAGATTTTCTAATATTGTCCTAGTTCTTACTGAAGTACAGAGGTGGCAGTATCATGCTGTGGGGAGGGGTTTGTCAGAACCACATGCTGGTCTCTGTTCCAGACCATCATGAAGTGGTGACACAGTGACCCTACTGTGGTTTTCAGTGGTGATGTTGGAATCTGCTGTTTGGGGAAAAGCTCCTAAGGTTCTTCTCAACCTGTGTAAATGTGCAGCTCTCCTTCACAGGTCAGCCTGAGGCGTAAAATGTGAATGAATGTCTGTTGCTGTTTTCAGATGCACCAGTATCGTCTGCAGTGCAAATATCAACCCAGTGAAATATCTGACTTCGCAGACCAGCGGCCCACCAAAGAGACCTCTAAACGGATACATGAGATACGTTCTCCAGCAGAAACCAGTTGTGATCAGTCAAAACCCAGGTAACCAGCAGCTCTGACCTGTAGAGAAGAAAATATCCACATGACATGTTGTAGGGGTACGATAATCGATTGGCCCTGATTTTCTTATTTTTGGGCGATCAGTTGATGCTAGCGTGTAAAACCCGATACTGATCTTATCTTCCTCTGAGTTGTTCAACGGTTTTTACAGAATTAGCAGGTGAGGCTTTTATAGATCAATGATCGGCTTGAAAACAGTCCCTTCCTAATTTCCAGTGTTTTTTTTTTGTTTGTTTGTTTGTTTTTTTTTACTCCTCATGGCCTCTGTGGGCTTTGACTGGAGACTTCCAGAACCGGCTGAGCTACGTTACAAATGCTGGTAGCAACGGTGATTCTGACAACTCGCCCTCAACTGGAAGAAGGAGAATATCTGCTGAATAACAAGAAAGCTTAAAATGTCATCAGAACAAATCAGAAATCCACTTAGTCAGAGCCATAATATTCCATTAAAAAGAGCGGGTACAGTAGAGTATGTTTACTGTATCCTAGTAACTCGGCTGGACAGCAGTAGCCTCTTCTGCTAATCTCCTCTCCAGCTGGGCTTAATAAGTCTTTGCTGGGAGGATTAGATTAGATGTTAATCCAGTTTTATCACAGCTCTGAACTTGTAATGGCAGACACTGCAGATCTGAACAGATGTGTCTGTGTGATTTTTGAATGTCCAGCTGTTACAGGATATCAGCTTTTATTCAAATAAAAACTGTTCCAGCTGTAAGATTACAAATTTTTGTATTCTGTTGGAATTAATCTGAAGATGTTTGTTTAGATTAAAACTAAACTGACTTTGAATATGAAGGTTTCTCACCAACACCGTGGACAACGTTAGAGACGTCTAAAAGATTAGTCAGGTCACAGTGAAGAACAATCACACTCAGTTCCCGATTCAGAAACTCAACATTTACATAATTATTAAAAACCATAATATTTAGAGAAAATAAAAAAGGTGATCATTAAACTCAGTTTTTAACCTGTAATGGATTTAAGTCTGCGTATGGCAAGTATCTATGAGATGCAGACTTAGTCCAAGTCAGAAATGATTCTTCTGTGGGGAATTTTGCATTTTCAATTTTGTAAAGTTGAATCTGTCCAAACGGTCAGGTGTGTGTGACAACCTTCTGATTTTCCCATCATAGTTTAGAAAAACATTCCAAGATGAAAAATGTTCCGTTGACACGACCCTGATCAGATGTGCAATTAATGTTGAAAATCTTTTGCACATATTGTGGTTTTACGTTGCCGCTGCTGGGAGCTGATCATATTAAAAGCTTAAATATCGCGTGGTGCAATATTGTTAAAAACATTTATGTAGGTTTTGCAAAATTCAGCAATAATGTGGCAAACACAAGCCTAAACCGCATCTGGCTTTTCTCATCTTATTCTTGACCCCGGATCAAGGAATCTTGGATCTTCCCTGAGAGGAAGAAAAGAGCACGAGACAGATCATGTGATTCTAATCAGTCTGTTTCTTTGGTTTCCCTTCAGAAATCAAGCTGGTGGATGTAGTCAGGAAGATCGCCCAGCAGTGGAGGATGATGAGCCCAGAGCAGAAACAGGTATTACTAACTCCATTAGGATTTGCTGGAGACTTCCTGAAATAAAAACCACACTCTTCCATCTCACTGTGTGTTTAGTGTCAGACTCGTTCTCATGTGTGGCTCCAGGCTTCCACCTGCTGCTGCCTCCATGTGGTAATCATCATGTCAGCCTCCTGAAGCTCTGGCTGTGGACTAAATCTGTTGTCTCTCCTCCAGCCGTTCCAGCAGGCCTCGGTTCAGGACATGAAGCAGTTCAAGGTGGACCTCCAGAAGTACCAGGCTCAGCTGAGCCCGGCTCAGCTCCAGCAGCAGGTTCTGGAGAAGAGGCAGAGGATGGCTAAACGAAAGACCATCAGAAAGAAGAGGGTGAGAAGATGATCATCCGTTTGGTTCTTCCTATGCAAGCCTGGAGGAAAAGTCTGGAATTACATCTCAGGATAAGAGTGGAAAAACAAAACAGCTATTTTCAGACTTTAATTCCACCTCCAATGTTTCAGTGATGGTTCCTTCCTTTCATCTTTCCTTCTTTGTGTCCTGTCTTCCATACTTCTCCCTCACTCCATTCTTTTCTTGCGTTGTCCCATCTTCCTGTCCTTTATTCCATCCTTTGTTCCTTTCTCCTTTCTCCTTTAACCTGCTTTCACTTCCCTTTCCTTTATAGTGTCCTATCTTTTTTTCTCTTTACTTTCTTGTGTCCTACCATCCTGCCTTCCTTTCCTTACAATCTTTTTCCTTTGAGTCATTTTTTTCCTTCTTTAAGTCTCCTTTTCTTTCCATATGTTCATTTTTCCTTTGCCAGGTCATTTTCTTTCTTTAGATCCTTGTTTCCTGCCTTGGTTCCCTTTTCCATTCCTTAGCTTTCTTGCTTCCTTCCCACTCTACTCATTTCCTTGCTCTACCTGCTCATGCTGCATTCAAGTACAGCTGGGACACTATTGTTTTTTGTTGTTGTTGTTGTACCAAACAGACTTAAACATGTTTTCTCAAATTTGGCCTGTCTCATTTAAAGATTTCTAAGCCCTGACTTTACAATTTCCATTGAAATAAATTCAACCAAATCTCCATTCAGCTAAAACTTTTAACCTTTTTTAATTTTTAGAAAAGAATTAAATTTACTTCAGGAAATGAAAGATACTGCTGACAATGTTTATTTTTTAAATCTGTTTTTTGTTGATTGAGCCATAACAAAAACATATTGTCACCTTCCTAAAAGAATCTTCTTTTTTTTTTCAAACTCTGTTCGACATATCATATGACTGCTTTAATATATATATATATCCTATAATTACTCACATACATTTAATATTAAAATGCAGCTGTGTGTGGAACTGTGGTGTAATTGAGTTTTGGTTCAAAGTCAGTTTATTATTACTGCATAAAGCTGTGTGTGTGCATGTGTGTGTGTGTGTGTATGTTTCAGGAGTTGAACGTCCTTGGGAAACCCAAACGGTGTCGAACTCCTTTCAACATCTACATGTCGGAGCATTTCCAGGAGGCCAGAGGAACCACCAGCCAGGTGAGGTGGGACGACCTCACTGTGGTGCCCAATCTCTTCCACTTTGTTACGTCACCAACAGCTGACCGGGGAATTTAGTAGTGAGAAACTTTAATCACAAACGTAATGCTGAACTGCTGGAGTTCACTCAGCTCCTGAGAACAACCCAATGTATATAGAAGCAGTTTGCATGACTAACAGCTGGGTTATGTGTACCAATGTGTGACACGGTGTACCAAGACAATGAAATCCCACCTTAACTTCTTTACAGTGAAGAATGTAAACTGTGAATACCTGTGAAATTTACTAAAAAATATATTGTTGTGAATGTTTCAGGCCAAATTGAAGTCGCTGTTGGATGATTGGAGGAATCTGTTCAGCCATCAGAAACAGGTTTGGTTCCTCCATGATTGACATTTTTCTTTGGTTTGCTCTCCTGTCAAGTGTATCTCGACGTTCTGCTGATCCTTCTTTTACGTCTCAGGTCTTCATCCAGCTGGCTGAGGACGACAAGATCCGCTACAAGAACGAGATCAAGTCATGGGAGGACCACATGGTGGAAATTGGACGTGAAGATCTGGTCCGGGAACAGGTCCAGAGGAAAAAGAAAAAAACTGCAGCTGTGAGGAAAGCAACAAAGAAGACTGCAGCTAAATCGGTGAAGAAGGCCACTCCCACACAGGAGAAGTCAAAAACCTCCAGCAAGGCGAAACCGAGTGCTTCAGCTAAAACTGTCCGAAAAGGCTCTGCTAAAAAAGCCTGAGATATGTGATTAAAAGTGAGTCCAAACGACTGAAACTAGCTCCCCTTTTTGTTTTGCTTCGTTTCTTTTTTTTTTTTTTTTTTTGGCCACATCACGTTAAAACTGACTTGTACTCTTCTTTTATATATTCTAACAAATAAACCTCTACTTTCATAGGTCTATTTTTACATAATGTGAGTTCATTATTTCTGTCGCAGCTCAGTCTGAATCATGTCGATTTTTATTTACAGTGTTTTCTTCTTCAAACGAACATCTTTGTTGATAATAAGAAGGCTTTTTTAGAGACATTTAGAGACGGTTGTCTCTTCAGTCTGCATTGATTGTCTCCGTCCAAAAGCAAGTCCTCTGAATTGTAGTATTACTGGAAAGACTGACCCTTGATGAGATATTCTGTATTTGTTGCAAAAAGAAAATGAAAACCATCAGTGTCTGTTTTTTTTTTTTTAAAAAGTTAAAGAGAGGTGGTGGATCCTGACTGCTGTCTACATTTGTAGGTGCAGTTGAAGGCAGTAATGTGGATGTTATGTAAAGGCTGAACATTTTTTACGATAGTATTTGTTCTCTTCAGCATTGAATGTAATACTGAGTCACAATAACTCAAGGTACTTTATAGTGACGGTATCATGTTGTGGGGAACATTTGGATCTAGCCTGATCGTTGCCTTGCTGTGCAATTCTGCTAATTTCAATTCTTGCTTCACTGCCCAGGCTGAGTTTTCTCCCATTTGGATTCCTTCAGGACAGCCAGTGAACAGAAAGGGACGTTGTGAATTATACAAATTTTCTGCACTATTTTAAAATTGTAGTCTGCTTGTAGCTTTAGCGACTGCAGCAGAGGAAGTGAAGGAAGCTGTTCAGTTCATGTTGGTCAGACTTCCAGAATATTAACATTAATAGTCGCCTCATTTGGATCGGTTCTTCTCTCTTCATAGTGGAGGATGGTTGTCTACAGAACTTCTCTGTTAGCTTTTCAGTGTTGAACTGGTTCATTACATACATCATGGACAAACGCTAGCAATTGGGTAAAATTAAAACCTCAATACAATCCACTCGTCCAGGAAGGAATCGTTTCTCAATAGGCCAAGGTCCAGACGCTCTGGATGAAGCAAATGGAACAAGGGGCTGCTTTTTTTTTTTACCAGGCAACTTCGGGCAAATTGACACCAAAACCTCTGGGAAATGTTTCTGACATCTTGTTGAATAAATACTGTAAAGAACTAGGACTGTTTCTGGAGGCAAAGAGGGTGTCCAACCTGAAGCTAGCATGGTGCATCTCATATGTGTCAAACTCAAGGTCCAGGAGACAAATCTGGCCCACCACAACAGAACTTTAAAGTACATTTTTTCATTGTTGAAACTCGTGACAGTATGGTATGAGGCAGATAATCTGTCAACAATGAAGCTCCTCTGCCTTCTTCCAGTGCTAACAAGAAACAATCAATTAGAACAAAGAGGCGGGTCTTAGCGCTGTCAATCACTTGTGCTGCTTTGGTACAGCTTCTTCCTGGTAGGAGGCTTGCTGTGAATGCTAAGGCTAGTTAGCATGGCCACCAATGACAGCAGATGCATGGAAATTGCTTCTTTACCATTAGCACATTGAACAGGGAGTACACAAAGTTGATTGACAGCGCTAAAATCTGCCTCCTGGCTCTGATTGGTTGCTTTTCGTCTGACGGCACAGAGAAGGTGGAGGAGATGGAGTTATTCACAGATTATATAATACTGTCATGATATGGTCAGCAAATATGTCAAAAATATATATTTCTTGTAAAAGTTACACTTTGTAGCAGTAAAGATAATAGTTGTGTGCTTAAATATTGTATCACTTTAGGCTGTTTTTCTTGCCAAATTACATCAGCATGAAAATATGGTTCAATGTAATTTAATTTAAAGAAGTGCTCATAGAATTTATCTATTTGTTACAATTTTAGCAGTTAAAATGTGTTTTATGAATGCATTCCGCCACTTTGCGGATATTTGAAAGCTTGATTTGGCTCAAAATATAAATGAGTCTTGACAACCCCGGTGTAATTGGTGGGACTAATTGAACTAATTGTAGAGGGAATATTCAGAACTCACCTTAAGCTCAGAATGAATCTTGTTTATTAGTCTCAAAAACATCATCAAAATGTTTTTAGATTTAGTAGGTTTAAAGATTTCTCACAGTGAAAGTAGAAAAATAAGTCATCTTTATGAAAACAGAATGCTTTTTTGTTAACAAATGCTGAACTGTCATTTTAGTCCAATAGTCCAGTAGTTCACAGTCTGCAGACGTGAGCCTCATGGTTGCTGTGCAGCCGCCTGCCTCAACAAGGACTGGAAGTCAGGAGACAAAACCAGCTTGTGACGAACGTTTCCCAGCACCGTCATGTTCCCAGTTCTCCCACCGGACAGACGGACCGACACCAGTTGCTGAAAGATAAAAAAAGAAGCAGCATTCCTGTCAGAGGTAATGGGGATGGAAGCTGGAGCACAGGAAGCTTCTCAATGAGAAGCAGCCTGGTCTAGAAAACACTCAGAATATTACTGAAATAATCAGAATATTCTATACTAAAATGTCATGGCAAACAGAAGAAAAGGCGTGGGAACATTTTACATTTTGATGACAATGTAAACATTTTGCAGAGCGAGGAGCAACAACATCTCACAAGAACCACGTTTCAATTTAGCCATCTACACCAAGACTCAAAATGACTATATATGATTTAATTGCAAACAAAATAAAGTGATTTTTTTAGTCCAAAGACCGACACTAAAACTAAATTCAAATGTGCTTTAATAACTAGCACTGTTGCCATGACAGTCGATCCGACATATTGGAATAATTTTGACATCCATTGAGAACAGAAACACTGACCTGCAGGAAGGAAAAAGCAGCTCCTTCTGACACATCCAGGATGACGTCGCCCAGCTTTAGCTCCACCTTTCCTGACTTCCTGATTTGCAGTTTGCCCAAAAATCCCTCAGGGAATTCTGAGAGGACAAGGGAGCCATCCATGTTGCCGGATTCCTGGAGAAAGACAGGAATATGAGTGGACCAGGTGTCATGGCTACCACCTCTCAGTTTTCTGCATATTTTATTTCCATTTTTGAATTACAGGCTTTTACAAACATCTCTGTTGTTTAAAGTCAATTTAAAATAAAAACATTTATTAGGAATTTCGGGCAGAGGCGGTGTAAGACTAAAATACAGGAAAGAAATAAGAAGAGAAGTCCCTCAGTGTAGTCATGGTAACCTGGTATCCTCTCAGTAGACTGCTTCCTTGTCTCTCATGTTGTGAGAACAGCCTGATCCAGGTAGTGCCCCTCCTTTATGGTTCTTTTTTTATTTTATTTAACTGTGGTTATTTTGAAGAAATCATTTTCACTTTTATTTATTTTTTTTTGTCATAAAAGCCAAATTATGGTGATCTAGGCTGATTTTTAAAACCAAGGTCATGGCAATCAATACTTTTTATCATCACTGCTTATGCTAACTTGAATTGAAATGATTTTAAATGTAAATCTCTCAGCGGTGGATATGATGTGTTTCCTAATCATGTCCAACCCACTGATGATCAGTGGTGAGCTCAACTTCAAACCTCATGGCAAAAGGTTGTGATTACTTACAGTATATACATGTGGTACATTTTGTTTTGTAGAAATTTAGACAGATTTCTACTAAACATTTTTACTTTGCTATTATGTGAGTGCAGATCTTTCAGGGGGAAATCAGTTAAAACCATTGTTGTAATAAAGTTGTAATAATAAAATGAAAACCTGAAACAGTGAAAACAGTCAGACTTGAACCAGCTGAACAAGTTTATGCTTTTAGCTGATCGAGTCTGATGCGTAAGCCTTTTTTGAAAAGCATCATGGCATAAAGTGCAGTTTTCACTCACTTGCTGTGCTGACTTTGCGTCTGTCTTTGAAGGTTTCCCCGTCGCCCCTCCATGATGAAGGCCTGCTTTCGGTGCAGAGTGCCTGCCAGGAAGACAGTCTGGAAACTGCATGAAGAACAGCTCTTCTCCTCCTGAAACACTGAGCTCCTGCAGCATCTTCACCAGAGACAACTGCTCCGATTTCTGCCAGTCAGTCAAGAGGGCTGCTTTTCCATCGGCACCACAGTGTGGCGCTGTTAAGACCGGGAGGTCATCTTGACCTGCTGAGAAAATGTAATGCTTCAGTGTGAGCAGCAGGTAAGGAGAGGAAGCTTTAGAGTCACATTTTATGACACACCCTGCTCCTCTTCTCACAACACAATACTTTAAATTCTTAACAACAAAGCTCCTTCATAGCTGTAGTATGTAACATTTATAAGCAATATTTTTTTTTTTTTACATATTTGTTAAAGCTTTCACCAATATGAGACAGATAATCTGTGAAAACATTGAGCTCCTCTCCCTCCCTGTGCTCCTACTGCCATCTGCAGAAATGCAGCGTTCTTTGAGAAACAATCAATCAGAACTGCTAAATTCCCACAGCAGATCTTGATGTTAATGCTCAGGCTAGTTAGCATGGGCACTGACGACGGTGGAAAAGCAGTTTTCCTTGAATGGTAAGTTGTTCCTCTCCCATTAGTACACTGAGCAGTGTGTACACAAGTACGACTGACAGCGCTAAGACTTTCCAGGCTCTGATTGGTTGTTTTCTGACCAATGCCAGCTTCATTTCTGCAGTTAACACTAGGAGAAGGCAGAAGAGCTTGAATTTTTTCACAGAATGTCTCTCATGTTAAACTGTCATGACATGGTGACAGTTTAAACAAATATGTAAAAATAATATTGTTTATAAAAACTACATACTGGAGCTTTAAGGTCATGATATTCTGTTCAATTCAAATGAAAAACAAAGTAATTGATTAAAATACAAAAGCTATAAAAAGCCACAATAACTTGGTGTGAATGCCCATAAACTAACACTTTGTTCATGCAAACATTTCATTTTAAATTGAGTCTGATTAACATGGAGAAAACAAAACTGAGGCGCAAAGCTTTTGCTGCTATTTATTTGTAGAGAACCGCCTGCAAGCTGAAAGTCCATGAAGACAGGAAGTAAAAGCAAGCAGAGTGGACGAGTGGAAGCAGTGAAACCCAGACTGATCTCTTACGTGTCGCGGTGGACGACCTGGGGCGCCTGGAGAAGCTGCTGGACTGATACAGAGGAAGGGCGATGGGGTTCAGGTGGGCGTCATTCCTCAACTCTGGATCAACTATGAACTGCAGGGGTAGCAAACACACGGCGTTAGAACCAGAGGATCTCTTTGCTTTTTACTCTAAAGAGTCCTGAGACAACCTTTACTGTGTCCAATGCAGCGCGATTGATCAAACGTGTTTAACTGTTTTTTTTAAAGGCTGCAAGTAATAACAAAAACAATGCACTTAATAAAACAGATGGATGTTACAACTGGGCCACAGTAGCTTGGTTTGAAAGTCCAGTAAAAGCAATATGTTTCGATGAAGAAATAACTTTTTTTTTATTCAAAGTCATGTCTTGATTTATTCCATAGTAAACCAGCAGCTGTAAATGGTTTTATTGCTGCTGATTCCTTTTGCTTCATAGCCAAATTGCCTCAATTTAAGAGATTTATTAATTCTGCAAGAGACGCAATAAAACAGATCTCTGTGGAAGGTGAACTTAAACAAAAAATACAACTGATCATTTCAGTAGGACCATGTTGGTATGGATCACTTCTCTTCCTTACTACATAAAATCATCATTTATAACCAGTTTTTTGGCTGATATTAAAATTAGTTTAGTGATCAGAAACGTGGCACAAAAACGGGGGAAAAAAACAGAAATCTTTCAGGTGCTTTTCACTGCGCCTTCCAAAGCCAGAGTTACAGATGTTGTTTTAGGTCACATGTAGCACAAGTGCATGAAAAATGAAAAATGATTTGCGAGAGCGTGTGAATAAATCCTAATGGGCGTACAAAGCTGCATCAGGAATCACTCACGTCGTCTCGCTGCAGTTTACTGAGAAGATGATCTTCATCCTCCGTCGAATTCTTCCCTTCTTTTTTCACGGGTCTGCAAACAGGAGATGTGGAGGAGCTCTGCAGGCCTCTGGCACCATGCCGGCCTGGAGGGAGAAGGACGACATCAACCTGGAGTTCATCAAGTCCAAGTGTGTTCATGTACCACTGAGAACGACAGGAGAGGCTGAGAGGAGACAGAGGAGGCCCACCTGTTCTGTAATTTGAGACACCAGGACATTGTTCAAAGATGGAGTGGGACTGGATGACTTGAGGTCTCGCTTTCCTCCCACCTCTGCTCTCTTTTCTCTTTGCATCCCTCTCTCTTTTCTCCTTTTTGGGAGCCACGGGGTTTTCTGTTTGTAGCCTGGGGAGGGTAGCTGGATCAAAGAGGGGCTCTTGCAAAAACATGCCGTGTTTATTTCAGTTTAACAGACACTCACTCATCTTTCGGTTTTCTCACAGCGTGAACGTTAGGCTCCCATGTCTTCTACAGAGCAGAGAAACAGAATAAATAGGATATATCGTAAATATTTGTGGGTTTTTTAAAAAAAAAGAAATACTGTATACATATTATTTTAGCTTAGACAAATACAAATGAACTTGGCTCAGATTAACTTATTTGTACAGTGAAAAAAACAAGAAAGAAAGATATGTAAGTGGAGGGTTTTCCCAACAGCTGCACATGCTGTATCGTGAAAAATTGTTAATCATAATAAAACTTTTTGAGTTATAATTTTCAGGATAAATTTCAGTTATTGATGGTAAATCATAAAACAAACTGGCAGTACATTTGGAAATGCTACTTTTTCCAAAAACAAAAGCAGTGAATTCGGGTTGCACAGTGGTGAAGTTGGTAGCACTGTTGCCTTCCAGCAAGGCGGTCGTGGGTTCGATTCCCAGCCTGAAGAGTTTCTGAACGGAGTTAGCAGGGTGCAAGCAAATGCACGGATATTAATTTTTTAAAATTAAATGCGGTTACTGTGTGGAGCTTAGTGATATAAATCACACTTCTTTCAGAAGAAGCCCATCACAACTGAGAATGATTTTTATGGGTGCATTTTTAAAAAAAACTTACTCCGCAGCTCTTTAAATACTTTAACATGATTGTCTTTATTGTGTGTTAAGTTATCATAACTATACCGTTATAATTAGGAATCACATTATAATTGCTTGACATTATTAGCGTGATTCTCGTGTTTCAGCAAACAGTCTAAAAAGCGGTCCCTACCTTTGTCTTCCTGAAGGCGCCCCCTAGTGTCAGGTCCCTGGTTCTGAGCGATGACAATCTCCCCCGCTGACCGGAGGAGCTCAGGCTCCAGACTCGGCTCTGCTCGGCGCTTCCAGTCCGTTCTGGCCCGCTTCTAAAGCCGGAGCAGCTCGGGACGCTGGCTGGATTCCCCGAATCGCTCATTTCTAGAAGCAGTTTGTTTCTCTCCTTCAGGTCTGACTGATATGACTGACCTCAGGTTTCTTTCTAGTAACAATACTCTATTCACTCAGTGTACAAACACATTGTTACACTGGCAGGTTCTGTAAAGGCGAATCCAAGCAAACTTCGTCCTCCATATCACCTTCTAATCTTAACCTGTTTTAAGAAGTCATGCAAAACAACAACAACAAAACAATCCCTTTGCGTCCCGGAAATGAACGTACAGTAGTGGCATCAGATCCAGCTTCTACATCAATATTGATGCTAAGACAAACATTTCCAGGACAAGCATTAGCGTCTGTATTTTAGCTCCAGCCTTTATTTCTCCAGAAAAATGAATCGTTATTTTGGATTTAAAATGATGGTTTTCAAGAAGCTTCGACTACAGGAAGGAGGCATACAAAAAAATGAAAATACTTTCTGTTTGCTTTTGTCCCTGGCTTTGAAATGGCGTCGGTCGTTTGTTTCCAGGGTTGATTCTTCTCACTGCTGTTTTCAGTGATGGTCCTAAACAGCACACAGCGGTAAACTGTCTTCTTCTTCTTGTTCTTTGTAGTTTTCTTCTTCTACTGCTACTTGTTCTCGCGGTAACAGACATGTTGTACTTAACCGCCACCGTCTGATAAAGGATCATTTTGCAGTTTTGTAGGACGACGCTCCGTGTACATTTTGGTGATTTTTTCCATCAGAAACCAGAAAGGACAAAAAAAAAAAAAAAAAAAAAAAAAGGTAATTATTTATTTTTGTTTTAAAATACAAATTGTGAAATTGAAATATTAATGTTTATCATTTGTGTGGCTAAAAAGAGGTGATGGAAATTTTATGTTTGGTTTCGTTTTTGTTTCTTATCTAAAATATTAAAAACAGAAAATAATTTTGTTCAGAAAAACGAAAAATAATAATCATATTTTCATCATTCTAAAACCAGAAGCCTAATTCTGCGACTGACGTATATTGTGACTCTAGGGGGCGCTGTTTTCCCCTTTAGACACCTTGATTTTCCCCGTTAAGCAGAGGATGTAGTAAACTGATAGAAATATTGTTAACTAAAGAATGTGAAGGATTTTAAACACCTACAGAAAGAATCGTATTAACTACGACTGATGTTTAAACTGTTTCCTTAAAGTCCATATAAATGTATATTTTCTATTAACAGTCATCAGAATAACTATGTCCCTCTGGACTTCTCTTGTAACTAGTGAATAGGTTGTATAAAAGTATCTAAGTCAACAGCAATGACATGTATGATGTCAGTGTTATTGCATAGTTAACATAAGTACAGACAGATATGGGACATACAACTTGGAATCACAGGAACTGGTCACTGATGGTCACATGCTCACCAGGCTCATAACATTGTATTTACCTTTAATTCTAAATGAGGCTTTAATAAACAGCAATAGATTATTTGTTCACATAGTTGTTTTTCCTTCACACAGTAGTAGCCTGCCTGATAACTGTTTCTGGACACACAAAGCTGTGTCATGGTATATTTCTGTCAACATGGCCACAATTCATTTCTCTTGTGTCTATATTTTTTCATATTAAATATGGAACAAAAATGAAACTAACATTTTTTTTTTTTCATCAACAATTAATTCTGCTGAACACAATGAGTTGTTGTCATAAATATATTCTGGACTGATAGCTCTCTGTACATAATGATCTGCAAATTTGTTCCCGAAATTAACTTTCAGGAACAAACCTCAAATCTAAAGCCACATTTCCATCTTAAATAAATGCAATGTTGCTTCATAAATAAAGTCCGCTCTTTTGTGCCTTTACAGAACTGCCGCTCTTTGATGTTTAACAGCAGTTGCATTCACTGCAAGGAGTTACTTCCCTCCCATCAAAACTAGCAGAACTTACGTTACTCCCTCACAGTGAACTGTCAAAGAAACATGTCTACCTTTATTTTACACTTTCACTTAGTGTACATTTTTTCTTTTTTCTTTTTTTTTTTACAAGAGGACATTAATCTAAAACAAATGGACTACAAGCAGTTGAGCACAGGGAGCAGGTTAGGTTGGCCATCCAGACAGTAATTCATTAGACCACTATAATTACAATGCCATGTTTTATTGTAAGCTTTTCTCTAATAAATATGAATGGAAAAACATTTGCTCAGCTAAAATTTAATTCATTTCTTCTCTTGGAGGAATGGTGCAGCATGTATTCAGGCACACACAATTGTGTGGAATTCAGTTAAATTCAAAAATACTTCATATACTTTAACTTATATTACTGAAGATTTTTTTAAAGAGTTGTTGAATCTGCTGATGGCTGATCTCCTTTAGCTGTTTGAACTACCATGGACCTGAAGAAGCCTCTGACTGTCAACAACATGTTGTTGAATAACAGTCATTTCCCTTTATATTCATTATTTTAATAATCCTTCTTTGCAAGATCATCTCCAGAGATCCCAGAACAGAATCTTTGTCAGTTTCTTCAACTTTCTAAGTCCAGTGCTCTCATGCTGCTTCCCCAACAGATAATGAGAGATGACATGGCTCCCTCCACAACAGACTGATAGAATATATGCAGCATCTTGCTTTAAATACTGAAGATTGTGTGAGAAGTTTCTATATGTTTTTCGCTAAAAGACATAGATTAAGAGGAAAGATGAAATCATTTGCTTGATTTCCATTAACTGCCAAGAGCAAGAATTGGACCAGAGTATTTTGTATATTCAAACACCGCAAGAGAACTTTTAATGTGTTTATATGTGTCTGGAATCCAACCAAACCAAATGCAAATAAACAGGTTTCTACCACGGCTGCCTGGTGGCGCATTTGCTAGATGTGATGTATGTTTTCTTTGTCTACATTACTGCACCTGCACTTTCCAGGGTGTAGGTGAGATTTTAGGTGCCGTTTCTTGTGAACTGCCATTGTATGAATGAATGTGAATTATAATTGAAATGAGCTGTGATCTTCTTAGATGGAAGAATGAACATTTTTATATGAGGCATGAAGCTTGAATTCAAATTTTAAACAATGTGGGCTATTGTAGAGCTTCCTCTCAATACAACATACATTTCAGGCCAGTTTGCCTCCTCTCAAGTCAGCAAATCTCTGGATTTGAATTGTGGGACATTTTTGACCTCTTGCTATCTGTTAGGTGAGATTGAAGTCAGGACCCTGTCTGGGGAGCTTCACAAACCTCCATATTCTAGTCAGAGGAAACATGCTGGCAGTTTAAGCTTATCAGGTAACTGTGGTAAAAAGGGAAGGAGTAACCGGAAGTCGATTTATTAAGCTAGCATTCCTTGAATTCTCCGTTTTAATTTTCGCCTTGATATTTAATCAACAAATTAAACGCCTTAATAGTATGCTATTATAGAATGCTAGAAATAATTTTCAGTCACGTTTTATAGACATAAATTAGATGTCGTATATTATTATTATTATTATTATTATTATTATTATTATTATTGCTGAATTTAGAGTTTCTTCGCTTGTCTTATTTTGTAGGCGACAACCGGAAGCCGAGCCTGGCTCTTGCTGACATTAACGGCAGTAGGAAGTGGTCAGGATGTGTTTGTGTCGCTGTTCCAGAAATGAAAACCATTGAATCAGCGTTGGACGGGGAGCTAAGCGTCTCCGCTGGACGCCGCGCTGTGTCACGAAATCTGTGCCGTGGCGTGGCTCGGTAGTCCACCGCCCGCTCCTCTGGTTTCACCGGAACCAGCCTCCACTCGAAGGCGTTTGACATTTACATCAGAATTGTGCGATTGCGAAATGACGGCGGGATACGCGAAGTGCTACATTGATGGCTTTCAAGCGTTACGTTAGGCGTTCGACCCCGCTCTGTCTTTTGGACTTTCGAGATGTCAGGAGCTAACGTCATGGAGTCCACCAAAGCGCTCGGTAAACTGAAACTGAGCCCTGGCTTGGCCGCTATTGGGGACAGCGCCTCCATGAACCAGTCCGGCCAGCAGCTTCTGGGACCACAGGACCACGTTCACCTGAACGGCTGTGTCCCACTTTCTCATCAGGTGGCAGGTCACAAGTATGGAGTGAAGAAAGTTGGTAAGTAAAGGCCTGTATATTAATAAACTACATCTGGCTAATGATTTACTAGTGGGGGTAGCAAGAGTAATAGAAAACCAGCAGCAGTCAGACGTTTATATAGCCTGCTGTTTGTAGATGAATGATTCATTTAAAAGGATGTGGATCACTCCAGATATTTTCAGAAAAAAACCCGATTTGTTCGCAGGGGTGTGACCAAGTTTCAGGTTCAGAGCAAACACAGGCCAGTCCCAAGTTAAGTTCAGGCCTTAAACTTTAATTTTAATCACAGTAATAATGAATGAACTCTCAAACTTGTACATTAAAAATATGTTTTTGTTGGCCCCAACAACCAGAAGGGAACTTC
Organism: Poeciliopsis paucimaculata; assembly: GCA_903067055.1. NCBI lineage: Eukaryota > Metazoa > Chordata > Actinopteri > Cyprinodontiformes > Poeciliidae > Poeciliopsis > Poeciliopsis paucimaculata. The sequence continues at coordinate 10,901 of CAEGAD010080993.1, read as the reverse complement.
AGAAATATGGCACATAGTTTTTAGTTTTTTTCCTGTTATAGAACAACATGGAATTAACATTCATTCATTCATTCATTCATTCATTCATTCATTCATTCATAAGACCTTACAATGTTAAATTTAGCTCTCATTTACAAGGTCAACCTGGGCAATTGGCCTGAGAGATGTAGCATGTATGTTGCTGAAGCATGTATGTTGCTGCAGCTTGCGTGTTGCAGCAACATATGGAGAAACGCCGCTAAAAGGCCAGAGGAGTTCAATGGACTAGCAATGGACCCTCCTCAAAATCCAGAATGTCTCCATTATTACGCTCTAAGATATCAAGGAATATCAACTTAAAAGGCTCAAATCCAAGAGAAATGAAGACATTTCTGATTTATAGTAAGTCAAGACTCAAGCCATTGATTTAAACCCGACTTGTCCTGTACCTGGAGTCCATACTGAGGGCTGGGCAATGTAGCTGAAACACAACGTTATCCAATGTTTGTCATACCAAGTCCGATTTCTGATTTAAACTTTTTCTCACTTTCACCACTTAAAAAGACCTTACAATGTCAATGTCAAATTTATTTATATGTAAAACTTTTAAAAACTGGTTTAAAACCGCTTGGATAGAAAATATTTTCAAGACAAGAACTTGCTTTTATGTCAGTCATCCCAACTGGCAGTTGACCTGATTTTTAACTAAATACAAGCAGTAAAACTGACTCATAAAACAAGATGGTGGGCCCTGGGCGGCCTGACTCACTTCATTCCTATGGAAGGCCAAAGAGTGCATTGATGCAAAAAAATCTGATTTTCTAAAAGTTAATGCTTTGTGAACAGCAAATTTGATTAATTGATAATATTGATTTGTTGGTCAGCCCCAGTCGTAGTGTGATTGAAAAGTTGACTGGCTGGGGATAATATAGTTCTTTAAAAGAAGAATAAAATCCGTTTGAGTTTGGGATCTAGGCTCTGACCTCGCCACTTTGTTTACCAAGTGGGAATTATGGCGAAGTTGACATTCCCAGCCAGAATTCCAACTTCAGTGATGTTCTCATAGTACTTCCTACTTGGGACTAGTTCAGCAGAGCTAAACAAAATTTTTAGTGCAAAGAAAACGATCCATCCATTATGTTCCACTCATCCGAGGTCGGGTCGCGGGGCAGCAGCTTAAGCAGCGAGGCCCAGACTCCCCCCTCCACAGCCACTTGACCAGCTTCTCTGGGGGAATCCCAAGGCAAGAGAAACTCAGGCTACTTCCACACAGCAGGCAAAAGCAACCCAAACTCAATATTTGTATTTATTTTTGTCCAAATGGGACTTGTCCGACTTTATTACTGGAGTCCGAACTGCCCAATTCCAATCTTCTCACCATGCGATTGCATGTAGTATGAATGACTATTCAAAAAAAAAAGGATCGGATTTCAGCCAAAAATTAGAATTGAGCATTAAACATGCTTTATGAATGTAGCCATTCAGGGAAAAAAATATGTCTTAATCATTCCATTTTTTCCAGTCTTACTGTGTAAAGAGTTGCTTCCTCATTTCTGGTAACAAATGAAGACTGGTGTCAAAAATAATCATATTTAAGTAAACAGCTGAGGTAAGAAGCTAAGTATTGCACAGGATGCGCCGCAGTAAGATCCAGGCTAAAAGCTATAGCAGGTACAAGCTACAGTGTCCAGCTGTTGTAAAAAAAAGACAGCATTTTTTATGCCTATAAACTTTTTTTAGACTGTCAATAATTAATCGGTTCCCTGCCAAATATTAACCAAGATGATAACAATCCCACTTCAGGCAAAGAGAAGTGCACTTCTATGAAAGGTCTATCAAGTTAGTACAAAGCTATTAACATTCTTTCCCACTACTTCTGTACATTATCAGCGTTTTAAATAGCTGAATATAAAAATCTTTATAGTGATGGCTTTCACTATAAAGAAAGACGGGACCTTTTCACATGGTTATGAGTTATGGATAAGCATCTTGGCCTCCTCCCTGTTCCTTTAGTGATCTTAAAGTGGGGCAGAGAGTAAAAACCACAGTTCACAGCAAGCTACAGTGTGTTTCCACATTGTTGTGTAGGCAGAGAGACTAGTTGCACAACATTAAGAACCAGTATTGTTTATAACTGGTTTGTCATTAACCTACCAGGTCGACACACAGGATTCTCTCACGTTTCCCAGTGACAGAAACATTCTCATGCCTTGGAATAATCAATGAACAGATCAGGAAAGTCATTCAAGAAATCTTTGTTATATTTGAGAGTCCTGTAAATCATCTCCACAGAACACTGAGAGTGAGCCAGTTCAAGCATACTGGTATATCTCAAAATATTCCAATATTGGATAAAATGTCATCATATCTTGTCAGTCGTCTCAGAAAGTGAAACAGTCATTTTAAAGATATTCATTAGACACAGAGTAAAAACATTTTAAGCTTTTATTTTTTTAGCAATTTAAATAATTGTAGCTTATATATATTTTCTCTCTCTCAAAAATGCTCAAAAATATTGGATTTCCATGACTGATAGCTCCCACCTGCAGGGGGCAGTATTTATCTGGTTAAAACAAAAAGTCACATTTTCATAACAATGTTGCTTAATTCCTTGCAGATATTTGCACCACCAAATCTGTTATTTTGACAGAGTTGGTCAAAATAACAGATTTTGATCGAAATCTAAAAAAAAGCTGTAGGGGTTGGTAAAGAGTGGAATTGAAAGATGGATGACGGGAAAAATTTCTTTGGTAATGCTAAGAGTTGACAGATAAATGAAGGTGGATATTTTATCATGACAATGAATCTAAACATACGGCAAAAGAAACAGGCATTTTCATAAGAAGGAGCATAACTGCTTGAATGGCCTTAGTAATTGAAGATCCATGGAAAAAACCTGAAGATTTGAGTGTTTAGTAGAATCCTTTACAACCTCCAACATGTGAATAATAGTTTCCCCATACAAGAAACATCTTAAATGCACCTTACCTTTTTGCCAGTGTCCAATTCCTTTCCCGTCAGTCACTTGATCTGGAGGAGAAACATCATGTTCAATAGTTGATCTGCCATCTTTGTGTTCTTCATGATCCTGTCTGAGGTTATCCTTTACACCTTAAAGCTCAACTCTCCGAACAGCCTGGGGACAATAATAGCTCAAAAACAGTGAATAAAGCAGATATTGAATTCTTTTGATGGTCGTTAGCATAATTCTTTTCTGCATAAATCAGCATAAGCATGACATTCATAAACATAACTGAATATTCATACTGTTTGTGTGCTGCAGGTATTTTACAACACCCAGATGGAACGGTCTTGAAGCAAGTTCAGCCTCCACCCAGAGGACCACGAGAAATGCAGTTTTATAGCATGGTAAATAAATTGCTCACACTTTTTTCCAGACAAATATTTCAGTTAGTTTTTTGGGGGGTTGGAAAAAAGAAACAGATTTTTGACTGGACTTCTGGAGTGGACTGGTGTAGGTTTCTCAGCCGAGTGCTTCAGTAGAGCTAATTTGGACTTTTTCCCCTGTCCATTGGAGACTTTTCACCCCTAATTCAAAAAACGCCTTTAGTTCTTTATATGGTTGGAAGTAACATTCTTATAGATTCAGTCAGAACCATCACAGTAAGAGAACAGCTTCAAGCTGCTGCTGGATGACTGAGATCCTCACCTGATCTCAGCGTCTGAGTCCAGCCATCTGCTCTGATCTGGAATCTTCTCCTGTTCATTGTGATCCACATCTTAGGATCCTAGGAATCTAGTTTCAGCTCCTGTTCCTAAGGGCTCATTCACACCAACCTTGGTGAATCCGCTTTAGTGGAACTCCAGTCCGTTTGTCCAGAAAGTCTGGTTGGTTTGGTGAGGTGTGAAGGACCTAAAAAGTGAACTCTGGTCTGCCGACAAACCTAGGATTCAGTTCGATTGAAGAGAACTCTGGTGCAGTTCAATTGCCAAGCGGACATATCCATTCCAAAAGCAGAAAATAGATTATAGTGCAAGGCATTCTGGGTAAATACAATCAAAACAAACATGAAAGTCTGACTTTAGCGGGAGAAATGACTCATAGACTTTTACCAAATTTAAAAGAGAAATCATTTCACCACTAAAGTCTGACGTCACTCCATTGTTGTTCTCATTTTGTGAAGGAAGTTGTGCTGAGTGTCTTCTTCAGAGGCTTTTGTGTTCTTTCCTTCAGTGGTTCTTGGTGCAGCGCCCCCCACAGGTGAGGAGGGGAACAGGTTTTTCAAATGGTTTGGATTGTCTAACACAGTTTAGTCCGAAAGAGAATCGCAGCAGCTGGAAATGGAGCAAATGTCGTAGTTTTGGTCGCCAGTGACCAGACCGTCAGGTGTGAATATACACCAGGTTACTTGAATATTCATTGGAGACCAAAAAAAAAAAAATCTTGAGAACATTAAAACTGCTGATAGTTCTGTTCTTATTCTGTCACAATGGGTTGTTCTGTTTGTAAACCCTCAAACATTTCAATGAGTCAAAGCTGTTTCTGCTTCTGGTCTGAGTTTCATGGTGTGTGTGTTTGTGTGTGAATCTGTATGTGCATCATAGGTGTTTGCAGACGACTGCTCTGATCCTTGTCTGCTGGACCTCCAGAAACACCTTCCCAAATATTACGGGACCTGGTCTTCTCCTGACAGCCCGAACGGTGAGAAACAAACTATGGCCTCATCTCCTTTTCACAACGTCACAATTCATGCTAAAAGGCCTAAATGACCAAAGGAAACTCATTTCTATACGATCACTCTTTGTGATGTCATTGACGCAGAGCTTTACCTGAAGCTGGAGGATGTGACGAGTCGCTTCAACAAGCCGTGCATCATGGATGTGAAGCTGGGCCGCAGAAGCTACGATCCTCTCGCTTCGCAGGAGAAACGGGAGCAGCAGATCAGAAAATACCCTCTGATGGAGGAGATCGGATTCCTGATCCTGGGCATGAGGGTTAGCTCTTTACGTTGGCTTAATAACTGACTGAGTATGAATAATATTTAGAATGATTTTTTTTTTTGCCATGTGGAGCTAATCTGCAGACCACAACACATTATGTTTATTTTCATGTTAAAATTTTTTAAGCATAAAGTGGTTAAAAAAAATTTCATATTGTAGAGATATGACATATTGCTAACAAATGATCCAGATCTGAGTTGATTCCATCTGTACAGTTAGTGGTTTGAATATTTCTGACTCCACCCAGACTGCGGCTGTTCATGTAGCATGTTGCATACTTCAGGAGGAGCTCCAGAGTCTGGACATTTGGCCCAAAAGTCTCGTCACAGTGATGCCACATTTTACTGATGCTGTGAGGTTTACCTGCTGTAGCTGTGTTAGCTGTGTGCAGCGCCACGTTAGCCGATGCTTTAGCTACCTTGTCATTTACAGAGCTAAACGTATCAACTACGTTCTGCTGCAGTTCATTTGGCCTCCTGTAAAAACAAAACAACCTCTCAGGCTTTGCACTGAGACAATGGAGCCTCTTCAGATCCAAAGCATGAAAAATCTATACTTTATTTTATTATTATTTTGCTTGGGCCAGATGCAGTAAGTAACTTTTATAAACAATATTTTATTTATTTATTTTTTACATTTTTGTTAAAATATGTCTTGATGTCAGAAACTTTGTCAGAAATAACCAAAGTTTTGGTTATTTCTGAATAACCAAAACTTATCTAGAAAACCACTAGATATGCGTTTTCCTGTCTCTGATTGGTTGTTTCTGACAGAGTGGTGTCCGAAACAACCAATGATGACCGTAGAAACTCAAGGAGAAGTCAGAGAAGCTTGATTTTTATTTTTTGTCTCATGTTGCACTATCAAAATGTGATATAAAAAACCCCCCAAAAAACCCCCAAAACATTGTTTATAAAGTTATATACTGCAACTTTAAGATAAAATTCTAGTTGTGCTTTTAGAAGGTGGTGTTGAAGTAAAGCCTGGTGGCCCGCCAGGCTGATAATAAACTGAGCTTGTAGAAAGAAGACCACCATGTTGATGAATCCTTGCTGTTTTTCAGGTCTATGATGTTCGCAGTGAAACGTTCAACTCCTACAACCAGCACTATGGAAGGGCCCTGGCTCAGGACACGGTTAAAGATGGTGCGTTTGTCCATATTATCTTATTCTCACACTTCCATAATTGCCTAACTATTTTCATGGATAGCAAATCAAACAGACAACTTTAGTTTTAACAGTTGAGATAAAGACAGCCGATAAGCTGTCCCTGTGTGTCCCGTGTTCCCCTGCAGGTTTAGCTACGTTCTTTGAGAACGGAGTGTGTTTGAGGAGGGACGCCGTCCGGGCCAGCATCCGCAGGGTGCAGCACATTCTCAACTGGTTTCACTCCCAGCACCAGCTGGCCTTCTACGCCAGCTCCCTTCTTTTCGTCTACGAGGGTCTTCCCTCCTCTTTCACCTCATCCTCCTTGTCATCTCTCCTCATCGGCCCGTCAGTCGGCGATGCCATGGTGAAAACCGCCCATTCGGTGCTGGTTAGCGATGGCGGTCAGAGCCAGGAAGAGGAAGCAGGTCAGCAGGAAGCTGGACAGGGAAACAAGCTAGCCGAGTACAACAACAACACCGAGGTGGGCGTTTTATGGGACAGCAGCATTTCCATGGTTCACACCAATCACAGGAAGGACAGGGATAAGCCCTGTGTCCGGGGTCAGCTCCACCTCAGCAGGGTGGACGATGTAGTTGCCGAGGTAACAAAAGCCTCCGATCACGCTCCTGCGCCGTACGAAGAAGACAACACATGTCAGAGGAAGGCCGACCTGAAGCTGTCGCTGAACGGGAACAGAAACCAGGATGGAGATAAAGGCAGGACAGAGGAGGACGAGGACGGGCTGGAGGGACAGAGGGGGACAGACGGACAGGGCGGGACGGGAGACGCAGCCGTGGAGGTCAGAATGATCGACTTTGCTCATGTTTTCCCAAGCGATAGCCTGGACCACGGCTACATCTATGGCTTGAAACACCTGCTGACGGTGCTGGAGCAGATCCTGTGTGACGCTACTCAGAGCGCGCTCAGTCCGCCTACCTCCTGAAGTCCACATGCAACCACTGTGTCTTCTAATGCTGAGAAAACTGGAGCGGACTGGAGTCTGACGGATGAGCCGCCATTGATTCTTCTTATCCTGATGGCTTTAGCTGCCTTTCTGTTAGTGACTGCGTCCCGTATTTTATCACAGGTTTTATTGTCGTGAACATGCATTAGCGCCTCAACTGTTGGTTGTTTTGGAAAGGTTCTGGATAAATAATATTTTAAGTTACAAAAACAAAATGCAGCCTGTATTTCCCACAACTTGTTGGTTATTTTTCTGCAATTTAATTCCACAAAATATACCACCTGGAAGTTCCAGCAGTTCGTCCTGCATCTATCCTACATGTTTCTGCGCCGTACCCTGATTCTAGCTGATTAGGTTCCAGCCCCCTGAACCCCCCCTCCTCCCAACACCCTGTACGTTGCGTGATGCGCAGGCTGCTACCATTATGACCTGCTAGCTTCATACCATCATCCCCTGATCACTGGAAATGATCAGTGATCAGGCCTGCATTATTATTATTAGCAGGCTTCAAATGAGCAACATGTTCCTGTTTTTCTCATCTCTTTATAAGATACTAATATGTGTTCTATGTTATCACTTTACATTATCCGTCTGGATAAATGCTATTTTGACTAGATATAATGAATTAGTGACGTTTTCAGACTGTCTGGCTCTGTGTCAGGCACATAATCAACTCTTAATGCAACTCCCAGTCTGATCACCTGACTATTCATTCATTCATTCATTCCAGAGGAATTAAAAACAAAGCTCCATCAGGAATGGAGTTATGCTGCTACTGATCCGATCCACGTCTTTAGGAATAAAAAAACCAGATCCGTCAGTCTTTCATCAGATCTGTTTGAGTTTAAATCGCTTTCAGTTGAGAACTGGACTGACTTTACATTTGTTTACAGGAGAAAGCAGGACTGAAAAAAGGTAAATCAGGGGTTTGATCAGCTGTCCATGAATAAACTGCAACTCATTTCTAAACAGCTTAAAGAAGTCAGTGGTGGAAAAGACTCAGAAAATGATGATTGTGTTGGAATCAGATGTTAATTTAGTGCTTTTCTTTAAACCACTGACAACTAACTCAGGTATCCTCCCTCTCTCTTTAGAGTGTGCGTGTGTGTGTGTGTGTGTAAATCAATGCTATATGCTGTATAATTGTTGGTCTTTCTACTTGATGTTGGTTGAGTTTTATTTTTGTAATCTCATGGCTAACCTGATCTCATTGCTGTTGACCTTGACCTCGTTTTAAACTTTTATATTTGATTTTCATTTGTACCTCTTGACAGGAAGCTTGATGTATTTACTTTTTACTGTTGCTGTGATCAGCAGCCAGATTTTCCTGTTGGAATCATCTCTCCTCCTCGCTGGTCTTAATTTTTTTCTCCACCTCCAAACGTTGTGAGGAACAGGAAGTAATCCGACGTTCCACCGCTTGTTTCTGTTTTAGAGTTGCAATATTATTTCAAAAAGCCTTTAAATTAAACTCACCAATTGATTTCCACTGAAGTTTGTCTTGAAACAAACACGGCCATCAGTGGGAGATTATTCCACTCTGTGGAATCATCTGTTAGTTATTATTAATGTTTATTCCCAAATGTTGGATTTGGGATTTAAATCTTCTTTCTGCTGGTTGTTGTAAAGGAACTTTTTATACTGTCTGCTTCCACATTGATCATTTAGACTTTTGTGCGGTATGAGGACAAAGTGGGAAAAGCTGCTTTTAACCTGAATGAAGCTGAGGAACAGTGAATGTGTTTAAATGAGTTTTCTGCAGTAATTTGCTACTTTTTATGAATGAAAACGCTGACCGCCCCTTAGTTTTTAGCTAATCTAACTATTTTACCAAAGTTGGAATGATGGCTCATCTACCACTTAGTATACATGTGACACTTCTACTACTGTCAAGCCAAGTCTAACAAAAATTTCTGAATGAATATAAAGACCAAAGTTATTGTTCTTGTGAACAAATGCATATGTAAAGCCCATCATAATGTTGAAGGATAAATAATTGTTCACCACTTTGACCAATCAAATTTATTTTTATTTAATTTTTTTTTTGTAATTTCTAAAATTCATTAAGTCCTTTCTTAAAGTATTGGAGGTTTTTAACTCTTGATTTGCTAAAACAAGATTCGGAAGCATTTCACAATCTTTGTTTTCTATATCATTTTCATATCAAAAAGCTTTAATCTAAAGTTTAGTTATATATCAAGAAATAATTTAAGTCTCCTAAAGGAACATGTCATAGTAGGAGTTGGTAAAAAAAACAACAAAAAAACTCTGTTCATAGGTGGAGTTCTTGCTCTTGCACTTCAATCTACAGAAAAGAAACATATTTTTCCATCCCTTTGGGAAGAAAATGTTTGTGTTTACCAGCTCTGCTCCTGACATTTGGATAAACAGATTTGATCCGCTGCAGAACACCAACTGCAGCTTCCTGCAGGTTGTCGCATGTTGCCATGGAGTTCATGTTGATTTCTGTTTGGAGTTTCATCTATGTTGGAGACACTGCCAGTGTCTGTAATGTAGCGTGTCTAAAGTTTTCTCATGTTATTGATGGCATGTGTTTACTGTGCCATGGCATATTTAACACTGTTGGGTTTTCTGTGCCCTCCTGTCTCATATTTGTACATTCAGATATTTTGGAGCCATTTCTCCTCTCTGGAAACGGCGACTTCAGAGAAAGAAAGAAACTGTCAGAAATTCCTGCGGCAGCTGAACTTTGTTTTTGGGTAATCACATGTATAACTGATGTTAGTTGGGCACCAAGTAACAGTGAATGGATGGTGAAATAATAAACAAAATGTCTTTGGATTTTTTTTTTTTTTCTTTATTTTGAATAATTTGTTCAACATATTTTCCCCTGAGATGAATTAAACTGTATATGTTTCAAATTAAGGGGACAAAAAGTTTTGATGTGATTAATGCTGGTCAGGTTTTCTACAACACAAGGCAACATTTTAACAGGGTGAAAACTTTTGAGAGCCATTGCACATTTAGTATTTGTACCACTGTTAAAACACTGGAGAGGCTTTTTAATGCTATGGTAAATCTCAGTGCTTGAGTCCTGTACAAAGCCACATCATTTTAACCCGTGACAATGAATTAATGTAATACTAAACTTTATTCAATAATTGTTTTAATCTTAAACAAAAAGACTGAGATGTTATGTTTTCCTTAATATGGCTATTTTTTAATAAACGTTGTCTTTTGTAAAAAAATAAATAAATAGAAAAAATTGTGCAAAATGTCTTTCTTCTTTTAGGATGTTTTCCAGGAATTACTCAAGTTGTACCGTTATTTTGATTTTTTCCTCCATGGACCACCTGGTTTAGAGCTGCACTCATGTCTTCATACTCTGGATGTTGTGCTGATAATATCCCCTTACTGGTTATCAGTAAGGGTGTGAATATTTCCAATGTCTCTGTAACTGATGTCGCTCTGTCAGATCACTTTGCTGTTATCTTTGACAGTTCTTTATCCTTTAACCCACTTGGACAAACAGCTACTATCACAAAACGTTCTTTCATAGAAAACACAGCAGAAACATTTAATCAAATCTACTCTTCCTCCTCGCTCTTAAGCTGTAATGATGTAAATAAGTTGGTAGAGGATTTTCAGTTTAAAGTTTCAGATATCATTGATCTCATTGCCCCAACTAAAGTAAAGGTTGTGTCTGGCAGGAAGAAATCTCCATGGAGAAATGCACAAACAGTTCAATCTGCAAGACAACTGTCGTAGGGCCGAACGAAAATGGCGTAAAACTCAACTTCACGTTCATTATGACATCTATAAAGAAAGGCTACGTAACTACCAGTCAACACTAAAACATGCAAGGGAAGCTTTCTTTGCAGATGTCA
>CAEGAD010080982.1:0-25473 GCA_903067055.1 Poeciliopsis paucimaculata | reverse complement strand
TATGCATCTTAGTATCTCTCATGGTATGAGGTAGGCATTAGCTTGAAGGGTCTTGCCTAAGGACCCAGACTGGATTCAAACCCCCCCCTCTCGGGTGATATACTGATGTCTTATCTATTGAGCTATCCAGTCAGATATATATATATATATATATATATATATATATATGTTTTTGCTGATATTAACTTACCATATGTGGTGAAAGTCTTTTGTTTACAATCCAAGTCGAAGCCTTGTGAGCATCCTGAAGTGTTCTCAAGGCTTCTTACACGTTTCTTGCACAAAAGTGCAAGAAATATTGCACTTTTACACAGTAGTCAAATTGTTTGGAGATGCACAAGTACAGGACAAGTGATAGTCCTGACCAATGTGACTAAAATTGCATGAAAATGGATTGATTGTAGAGCAGATCATGTTAGACCCACTAAAAGAAGAGTGGAGGGTCCTGTTATTCATACAGATAAGGATTAAAAACATTCACTACCTCTGGAAATATATTCATGAACACAAAAATGGAACAAATATATGATTAAAGAACAAATTTGCTCCTGAACAACATTGCTGGTAAATCAGAACGTCTTGTTTGTGTGACTCAAGGATGTCCTTTACCTCCAGAGTAAAGAGGAACACTCCACACATTCCTGAGGAAATGTAAAGTATGCAAGGCACAGAGAAGGAAGAAGTCAAATTCACTTGTCTGATCTGAACAACAGAAGTCAGGCTGAGTTTGAAATCCTGCTGACGTTGTGCCACATACAACCTCTGAGACACCTTCCCTTCTAATTTAAACACTTGAATGCCTCAGCATGTGCTGCTTTTTTCTGAGTGCACTTATATTTTAGATGCAGTGGCACTGCTTCAAATATTTATTTGAGTCTCCCTGAACACTGAAGCAGAACTCTCCTTAATTATTTCTGTGACACCAAACCAAGGAGAACTTTGACAGGTTTTTAATCTGTGAAAATGAAACTCCACCTTTGTACAGTCAGAATCAAATGTGAGGAGATAGTGGACTTTATGAACCCTTGATAAAAAGCAATTTTCCAATTTAGAAAAATTTAGTATGCATGCAGGTCAGTATTGGGCATATGAATGATCTGGTTTGCAAGGAGCTGGTGGTGTTAGAAAGGCCAACAGGTTCTTCCAGGTTTAAAAAGAAATTATGTAGTCTAAAACATCCTGATATCAGGATCATGCAGGTCAACAAAAGCAAAGCATCTGTAAAACTTACATATGTGAAAAATAAGAAGCTGGAGAGTAATGTTGAACTAATACACACAGAATAAAATGACAGAAATGGTCATTTCTGTCCAACTGAAAGGACTGAGGAAACTGGGGAAAATCAGGCTCTTGAACATGCTGGTGAAACTGTTAGAAAAGTGTAACAATGACAATAACATGGTGGAATATTTACAAATACAAAATAACTGCATGTACACCAGAAAACAATCCAGAATGCTGTAGTGGTATTGTTTACCTTTTCCAGGACAGAGTGTGTGAATTTAGCTGACAGCAGCAGAGCTGTCAGCGAGCACATTTTTCCCAGAATGCAAAGCTGTCCATCTGCTGTCACATACCCTGAAGCTGAGCTGAATGTCTGATTTAACACCTGATTTAACTACCACTCATCTGCCAGCATGACAGCTGGTTACCATAGAGACCAAGCATGGATCAGTGGACAGACATTACTGCTGACCAAGGAGTCATACCGGCTCCACCCCCAGGCTAGTTGGGTGAATGAAGACAAAAGTATCTGTTTTTAATGTGTGTGTTTTTCAATATTTCACACTCACTGCACCAAAGACCGATGAAACAAATATACCTGACTGGAACAACCTTTGTTTAATGGTTAAAGTTAATTATGCAAAAACTGTCAAATGTGAACCAGGTGAAGTTCAGTTTGGTGTGATCTGACTGTGAAACGTCTAAACAATTCTTATGTGCTTCTTCAGTGTTGGAGGGAGAGATGCAAATAAGAGAACCTGAATAGTGAAAAGTGTGTTTCCATTCTCTGCATTTGTATCCTTATTACTTTTGAGTTGTTTATTCCAGTCATTATTCAACCACTTAAATATTTAACTCCAATTATGACAGTAGTTCATTTTAATCCATTGACATTCACCAGAATGTGTAATTGAAAGAAAAGTGCACACATTCAGTGCGGCAGTGAAAACCTGCAGTGTGCGTGTGTGTGTGTGTGTGGTTCTCTGAACAGATGTAAAGGGTTAGTGTGCACAGCGTGTGTGCAGCCTGTGCCATCACACACACTCCAGGAACAATGTTTTTGTAATGTGTATGAGGTGACCCTCAGAGACCTTCAGCAGGGTCGGATGAAGAACTTTACATGTAATAGACTTGTTGGAAGTTTCCATCAGGACGCATCTGGCAAATGCAAGGATTTATATGTATCAGCTTCCTTATGACCTCCATCAAACAACGCACGTCGCTCTAACAACGCTGCTGTGCATGCAAACACTCTGCCCCGCGCGCTGAGGCATGCTGAGCTAAACTGCTTTTCCAAAGCCGATGGCGGCGGCGCGGGGAGCGGGCGATGAGTATGTTTTAAGGCGAGGGAGCCAATCTAGTGACGGCAGCGCTCCATTACACGGTCAGTGAGGTGAGGTGGTGGCGTGATGGAAATAGCAGCCTCTTTTCTGTAGGTCACAGAGGACGGCGGTAACACAGCAGCTCTGCTCACTTTCTCTCAGGGTGTGTGGGTGTGTGCGTGTGCGTGTGTGTGTGTGTGTGGGAGGGGGAGTTTACACAAAAACATCCTCTGATTCGTCTCATTTCCTCTGTGCTCATCTGAAAGTGTCCTGTTGGTTTACAGGAGCGATGATGAGCAGCAGATACATTTTTAACACGAGGATGAAGGCGAGGTGTTCATGTGACCGGAGCAGGAGAAGAAGAAAAGGGGCAAGCAAGGGCAAGATACCCCGATGCTGAAAAAGAGCAGCAACCGGCAGCTCATAAGCTATGCAAATATGTAAATTTGCAAATAAGCAGGTGCACTATGGACTGTTAGTTAAAGACAACATGGAGTCAAATTGGTGGAGCTGATTGCCAAACAGACTGATGTGAGCTTCACACACAGCTCAGGAGAAAACAAGGTCAAACATATCAACACCCTGCAGGAGTCATCCAATCATTGCAATGACATCATCAGTTAAAGAGCAACATCCATCCATCCATCCATCCATCATAGCACAATTTGACATATTTAATGGCCTCTAAATTTGATCATTTTAATTTTAATTTGTCACACCTTAATCCTTTCTAAAAGCCTGCTGATTCCCTGCAGAAGAGATTCAGGGACCCCAACAAGTCGGGTTCATCATTGGGTAAAGTTTAGGTCAGTACCCAGATCCCCATCCGGGTAAAAATTATCTGCTTGTTGGTCGGGTTGGCCTCTTGCTTCTGTGGAATATTTAATAGAGGAAACCCAACAAGAATGCTCAATATAAGGTTGTGTTAGTCTAATTATTCTAGTCTAAGTCGAGGAGTTGGCAGCTTATCCAACTGCAAATATCCAGCGGAGGAAATAAAGTCAGGTACAGATATTCATTAGATTGTAACAATCTGATCAGCTCCTGTAAATCACATGTCCCAGATGATCTGCCCTCCACTCACCAGTGACAAAGAGTGACAGACATCTTCCAGCAGACCTGGAAGATGTTAAACAAAAGCTAAAAATGGGAGACATTACACTGCTTACTCAAATTATGGTCTAAAAACGTAAATCTTCCTTCCTTCAGGCTCTGGCCTAGTTAAAGTTAATTAGTCGGGTTGAATCAGACTTGGACACAATGTCTACAGGTTGAATGTTTTTCACCCCTGTCTAAACTATCCTTGGGTATCATTTTCAGATGTGTAATAGTGCTGTGTTCATCTGTTCATCCCATGGTATTTGCCGTTATACAAATACCATGGAAATGTCTTGACTTCATAGTGTTCAGGAAGGAAATGTGTTCTTGCTCCGAGAGATGAATGTCGTTTGGTGGGATACACTCAACTCAATCCCTGAACAACAGAAAAATCCCTGGTGTAGATGATGCCACTGAAGCTGCTAGGAAAATAAAGTCCTGCACTGACATGGACTAAAAGCCAGTCGGTGAAGATGAGGTCATCACTTCAAAGGCTGCATAAAAAGCCAGAATCCTATTTGTAAATTCACACACAAAAAAAGACTCATTTCTGGAGACATGTCTAGTAGTCTGATGAAACTAAAATTACTAAGCTTAGTCATAAAAAACATTTTCATATTGGAAAAGAAGAAGGGGAACTTTGTCAAAACTAACACCATCCCAAACTGTAAAGTAAGGATCAAGAAAACTGATTTAAAGTCTACATTAGGTATGGGTATTAATCATTTTGTGCTCATCAGATACCTGTGGTATATCTGTCCAGATAATAGACAGATCCCTGCAGATCAGAATGGCATCCAGGTTCCATCAGAACTCCAAACCCAACAGGAACTTTAAGAATAATGGCAGACTGAGCAATATGGCTTCCATGTCCTCCATTGGTGTCAGTCAGGTCAAACTACTTTTCAGACATTGGAACCGCTCAACTATATGACTATATTTACAGATCCCACCCACTACAGCTAGGAAAACAACCTGAACTCAGTAGAGCTAAATCAGCCACTTGCTTTCTTTTAATCATGATCCACATCTCACTGCCATAAATGACAGTTGGAGCATTGTTTTTTTTCCCCCTCACATCAACGCAACAGAGCAGCGTCGCTGCAGAGGAGACCCCCCGACTGTCTACCCATCTCCCCCTCTGTCCCACTATCATACATGAGTGACCGAGATACTTCTCTTCATTGGTGTAAAGTTTGAGAATAATCATCATTGTTTTCTCAATGATTCTTGAGAAGAGGGACAAAACAGGTTCTATGGATAAAGCACAAAATTTGAATAAAATATACACTATATATATATATATTAAATATCTTACTAAACTAACCTGGGCCATGTGAACACAACAATGTATGTTTTCCTGGTGTTTGCTGAATATTTATTATTTTAACCTTTGTGACCTCTTCCTTTCTCTTCCTTTGCTAAGCAGTTCTTGTTAGCTTCTTTAGTTTTTTCTTCTGTTTTATTCCTAAGTTGTTCATCACAACTTAACACCATAACTGACAATTTACAAAACTGATGAAATGTTGTGAAATAAATGCTTAATTTTAGTAAACTGTAAAGATTTCATGGACCTGATGAGCTACAATATGGCCTCCTTCAGAATAACATCATATAAATTGAGGTAGTTTGGCATTTTTAAGTTTTTAACTGATAGTCTGACTCTTTCAGTGATAGTGTTGACAAATCTCACTTAAATGTGCAGTTAATTCATTTTAATGTATTTTACATAAATGGCATTACTTCATATGTATGAAGTATTTATTTTTACTCACTAGTTTGTCACCACCTTCAGTTCTGTGTCAACTCTGTCAGATGGACTTTATGTTGTTTATTGTTTTAAATATTTCTTTTGTTTCTTGAGAAGCATTGTCTGTAAAAATGAGTAAAGTATCACTAATAGGGTCATTAAAAAATAATTTAATATTTATTTTTGTCAGATGGTGATGACAAAGTTCTGGATCAGGTCCATTTTCGAAAAAATGTTGCAACTGGGAGCATGCACCTTAGCATCTTTATATTTCCAAAACACTATTCGTCATATCTGAAAACATAAGCTTGAGGAAAATTTATATTTTTTTTTTGGGCGGGGGGGATTTAAACCCATTTTGTCCCACTTCTCAAGAATCACTGTTCTGATCCCTTTGAAAATGTGGCTCAGTTTTAGCAGGCGCCATGACTGTGATAACTCCAGGTCAGAGGCAGAACCAGATTCTCTCACATTGTCCTTTTCTGAACTCGTGTCATTCAGTAAAGACTGATCACTTTTTTCTCTGCTCACAAGAGGCAGCAACTGCTCCTCAGTCCTCCGATAATTGTGTGGGAGTGCTGCAGACTTCCCCTCAAGGTAATCAGCAGGCACTTCTGGTAGATCGCCGTCCTTTAGATGTGTGGACAAAGTCAAAAAATCTATTAAATCAAATATGAAAAGTTTAATGTCATCTTGAAAAGGGCTTCCTCTGTTCACTGAGTGAGGACGTCTCAAAGTCTGACCTGCATTCCCTGCATGGATTCTCAGATCTGTTTCATCAGGTTCGAAACCTTCATTTACAGATTAGTTTTGGCTGAATTATGTCTGTAAATGTCTGTTACTTCACAGTAAGAAAATCTACCATAAATTAAACTGTCACAACTTGATTACAAATTCCAATGTTTCCAATTTCTGCAAGAGGAGAAATTATGCCCTTTGCAGGTCCAGATAAAAGATAAACCTCCATCACACCACAATATTTATTATGGGAGAAGCATAGAGACAATATACTTTATCAGTTTAGCATGGGACACTTTTGGTAAATCCAACATTATTATTATCAATGGTATATTTTAGCACACCTTTGAACTGTGTATTATATCATCATAACCAGATCACAGTCATCTTCTCAACTTTCCATCCAACTTGTACAATACAGAGCTAGAGCAGAGCTCCAGCTGGATTAGTATCCACAGATAGGCTGTTCTACAATACTTTCAGTGTCTGCTTGTTCATAATTGTGTCGCTGGGTTAACAGGTTGAGGACAGCATTCTAGCCGCCGCTCTCCTCCGTGAAGTCCTTCAGCTCCTCATTAGGGACCTGAGCAGGAAGCAGGTTATCTGTCTGCAGAGGGACGGGCAGTGAGCAGTCCAAACGCTGACCACCAGGGGACAATCTGAACAGATCCCCAAGCCTCATCATCTGGTAATAACAATGATAATATATATTTTTATATTGATATCTTTAAAGACTGTCGAGGTCACCTGACATTAGGAAATTCTCAAAATAAAAAAATAAAAATGTAATGAAAGCGGTAGATGGAAAACAGTGATCCTTTAGGATAGACAAGTCTACAGTCTTGATCAACCGTCAGGGTCAATATGCTACTATTATTATTACGGGATGTTTGAAAACAGACATATGAGTAAATTACCACAAACTGAAACAAAACCCTCAGTATCGCTCAAAAAGCCCTGATCCATTGAACTATCTCTTTCTGCTGTCACTTTGAAACAAGATGTCAAGAAAGTTGAGCGGATTTCTTTAGAGGCACAGATTCATCCCTGGCCCAGATGGAGTACTGCTGCTTTTCCCAGTTTAGGACCACAGCCTCAGCCTTATTAGAGCCAACAGACACTTTCTCTGCTCCATACAGTCTGAATTGCTGCAGTGATTGTTGATGGTCATCAATGGCCATACCAACAATGAGACCCTAAGCTTTCCTAACCAAACACGCTGCTGTGTGTTGCTATTGTGTTCTCTTTGAATACACAAGTCAGGTTTTTTAAGTTGTTGACTGAAAATACAAAGTGAACTGAAATACATCCATGTGCCCCAAAACTCCCACAGGTTCTCCCACAACATGTTGCATCTCTATAATACCATAACAATTATTATAAGACAATATGGCAAGGACAAGTATTGGGCCTTGTCAGCACACAAGGAGAGAATTCAAATCCCCATGACAGTGAGTCTGTTATGGGGATTTGTCCATTGTCTCACAAACAAGGTGAAGGTCATACTACTCCTCAAAAATAAAAAATAATTGATGCTCTAAAATAATTTATTCTTGTCATCTAAAACCATTTTCATATCATTTTCAGATATTACATTTGGCTGTGTGTTTGTCAGAGCCATTAATTAGTATTAGATGTTGCTTCTTGGAGAAGAAAGAGTTAGCTGCTTTCATTAGCAGAGAAAGTATATCTTGAGAATTTGTACATTAAATAAATTTTAATGAACTATCATAAAACTTTTATAGGAAACTGCTGAGTGATTATCAGGACTAGATGTGTTTGGAGCACTGCAGAGAAACTATATAAAAAGTGGGGTTTTTTCTGAGATAGTCTAAAAACTTGGAAATTTTACGTTTCATAAACCGCCACATTATTGCAGATGGCAAATGATATTTTAACCACATGACTTTCAACTCCAACTCCAGCCTCGGTCTCGAGTGAAGGGTCGCGGTAGGGGGAATGGAGACCTAAAGGCGGCGGGCTTTCTGAGAGACGCAGGGTCTCTTGAGAGTGAGCTATTCACCTCCCTGCGCGAGAGCTTGTTGACCGTCTGGCCATGTTGGAGAATAAGATATCTGCTATCAGGTCTGACATGAATGCAGAGGGTTTGGAGCTGAAAGAATACAGAGAAACAACCTCAACCGTCCAACAAACACAGAATAGTGTGGTTAAGAATATGGAAGAAAGTCTTCCATAGTTCTATAGGAGTTCTACACATTTAAAATGAAGTGAAACACAACACTGCAGCAGATGATAATCTAAAGCAGGGGTGCCCTGTACGCCGATCTTAGGAAGGTTTTGAGTCGATGTGGGAACCTGGTAAGACCTACACTTTGCTTCATCATGGTGTGTGTTGAGGTTTGTCAAAGTTAAAGTAAGATCAGGGATGTGAGAAGCTTGACTGAGAAGCTTTGAATGGTTTGGGTTGAATGGACAGCAGCAAGCAGCCAGAATGTTTGAAAACCACAGGAAGCTGGATGGAGAACTGAAAATTGGTTGTCAAACAAGGAAGTTAAGGATGATAAAACTGTTCACACCCTAATTGAACCTTCAGTACCTTCAGTACTGTGGAACGTCGACAGTACTGCTATTTCATTCTGCTTTTATTAAAGACTAGCAACAGGTGTAGTGTAGGCTCTATTTTATATTCTAATTGACTTCTTTGTAAAAAAAAAAAAAAAGAAAAAAGAAAAAAAAATACTTTTGCTGTTCATAGTTTCCTTTTGCATTACGTCTGACAGTGATTGTATTTAATTACTGTGTGTGTCAGTCAGAGTGATTCCCCACAGCTGCGTTGTCCTGCCTGCTCTCAGCCTCAGCAGGAGCCGGACAGCCTCCTGCACCAGAAAATCCCCACAGACCTGTAGGATTTATGCAGCTCTTCAAAACCCATTTGAGGTTAATGGGGGCTAAAAGTTGAAGGAGTTTACTTTGAGCTTCCTTTTCCAGACAATAAAACATGAGTCATGCTCCACACGGAGGGCGAAGCTGCTATCTGTCACACAGGGATTTGTTGTCTACCTGAAGGGAGCCATTCCTGCTGGTTTAGGAACAAATGAACATCTGTTTTTATCTTTTTCTTCTGCCTATCATTCATGTGTTTCCATTAAAAATATCCACACTGAGCAAAAAACACAAAGCAATATTAAATGCTCCACACAACACACACATTCATTTAAACACAAAGGAGAAACACAACACTAACAGCAGCAAAGCTGGCAATGTAAGCTAACTCCTTCAGTTGTGTTTTCATCATTCTGTCTACTTTACTTGAGTCAGGACTAAAAAAAAACATGTTATGCTAAAAACACACATTCAGATGTATTGACTATCATAACTAGAGATGAAACAATTGATCAAAATAATCATTATGAATCGATTATTGTCAATACTTAAAATTCGTCTCAATTCCCCACAAAGGCCAAAATGACTGGATATTACTTTTTGATCAAGCTATTTCCTATGTTTCAAGATTCAATTATGCTTTTAATTTATTACCATGTATTTACAATATGATGTGCAAAACTGTTAAAAATGTACCCAGCATAAGTGTACTCAGAAAATGAATGTATTAAGTGCTTAACCTTCTCTGTAAGATCAAGCCCTTTGCTGCAGGGGAGGTGATACATATTTATTCAGAAGACATTAGAAGATCACAGAGTTTGACTCTGACTCCCACACATGCTGCTTTCACATGCTGATGAAGCTCCCACAGCTTTTAAAGCCTGCCCTGAGTTATTAGAGCCATGAACAGCGATTGATCTGGAGCAACTAAGTGCAGACGGAAAACACATCTTTACAAGCATTTCGCATTTCTAATTACTGGCTTGAAATCTAAACACCAGAGAGCAAAATCCTGGAAATCTGCAAAGGAAAAGAGAGTTTAAAGGGAATGATTCCAGACAGACAGACAAACAGAGGCTAAACCATCAGACCTGCAGGCAGAATGAACACAGGCTGCTCCAGACTTTTTAGTCATTCTGACTGAAATTATGAAAATCTAGTTTTATACAGTTTGAATTTTCTTCAATAACATTTTTGAAATTACTATGACATATTCAAATGCATTTAATTTTCATTTGGTTTAATTAATGTTGAGTCTGAACAAGCTGAACAGAGATTCCACAAGGTGCCACCTCACATCACCATGCAACTTTGTTCTGCACAATGACAAAAACCGCTGACTGGTGTCCCAGTAGCTGCAGTTAAACAATGAAATGTGCCCTTAAATTCTGAATGATTGACCTGCAGTGGTCTGAACACACAGCCTCTCATCTTCCTCCAAGTCTGCAGGGACCTGAACTGTGTGCCACTCGTCAGACATCTCAAAGGGATTAGTCGACTCTCTGCTTCAGAGACGACTTTCATAGAGGATTGGATGTTGATATGGAGGCTGAATCCCCACTCTGTAGCCATACTGAAGACTGGAATTACAAGCTACAATTGAACCAAAGTTTGGAAATCAGGGAATATTTCTCCTAGAGAAGTGATCAAAAGTTGGAAAGACTCCCTGAATAAGGAGTTTCCTTCTGCACCAGATGCACTGATCTGGGACCAAAGTCTTCTGTCCATAACTCTTCAACACGTTTTCAACAGCCAGACAGCAAGAAGCACTGAGTTACTATGATACTATGATGGTATTTTTTATTTCATTTTATTCATTTTTTGATTGATTGAAAACCTGGTCCTCTTTTTAAATCCTTCAGACTGAATTTGGAAGTACTGGTTACTCACTGTAACTGTTTCTCCTCTGTCAGTTTTTCTTGTCCACAAAAAATAAATATATAAATATATAATAAATATAATAAATATATAAATAAAAAAGAAATCTGTCCAACTGAACAGAAATAAGCTCTTCTTTTTAAAAAGCTTTGAGGCTTCCAGTTGCTCTTCCTTTCCACCCTAATCTCATTCAGCCTATTCACACAAAGAAAAACAACCAACAGTGTTCTCAGTTGAAGGGCACCTTGGCTGCCATCACTGAGAGGTGTTGTGCTCCTTTAACTGCTCCTTCTTGTGCCTCTTCCTACCTCTGAAGAGTCATAAATCAAATGTGCAAATTTGACCTGAGAGGCTGGGACATTTTGCTGTAATTAAGCTCTTCGACTTTTGATTCCGCTGATTAGATCCTCCCAAGACATGTTTAAAATCAGTGGGAAAGACTCAGTCAGGGTTAAGGAAATGAGTGCCGGTGTGATGATGCCTGATTGGATGCTGAGAGTGGCTCACCTGCACAGGGTGTCAGAGCGGCAGGTGCGTCGGAGTTCCAGGCAGGTGGGTTTATGCCTCTCTTGGTGGGAGCAGGAGGGGATAATGGTGCGGCGGCGGCGCTCAGCACACGCCTGGTCCAGGCAGGAGCAGAACAGCAGAGGGTAGCTCAGCTCCCATGAGACCCGCTCAAAGAACTGCCGCAGGGCCTGAGATCAGGAGGAAATTCATTCAACCTTCAATTAACCAGAGAGTTCTTATTTACAACAACAACCTGACAGGGGAGGGAAACACAACTGATGCTCATTACAACACACACACACACACACACGTGCAACATGGCCCTGTAAAACACTCATGGCCCTAGAACCTTTAGCCCACTTGCAAAATGGAAAACTAACCCACTTAAGACATGACAGTGGCAGCACTAAAAGGTATGGAGGCTGTCAGCAGGAAAATGAAACATTGCACAACTAATGTCAAAATAAATTTGATTATTATAACGGATTTAAAAATAACAAAGACAGCTGAAGTGCTTTCAAAGATAAGCAATTAAAGCAAGTAGAAGCTAAAAGATCTGAAGAGACTGAATTGAAATAAAACACCAACCTATAAAAGTGAATTTTCCGCTGGGATTTAAAGCTGCAGTCACTAACACTGCAGTTGGTAGCACAGGAAGGTCCTGGGTTCAAGTCCCAGCCTGGGGGTTTTCTGCATGGAGTTTTAAGATTTTTCCTGTGCATGTGTGTGTTCTCTCAGGGTACTCCGGCTTCCTCCCACAGTCCAACAACATGATTGTAAGTTAATTAATCTCTAAATTCTCCTCAGGTGTGAGTGTGTACATGGTTGTTTGTGCGGTGTGTCTGTGATGGAATGGTGACCTGTCCAACCTGACAGACAGACACCAAGAGACTCTTATTCAGCTAGTGATGTTTTACAAAAACTTTGATATTCCAAGATATTAGAACCAATATGGTTCTGCAAGGTAATCTCAGGGGGCTGAATAGAAAAGCACATTTTAGGTTTGAATAAAACATTGAGCATTTATTTAATGTAAAGAAGACAAAATTATTTCCCTACGTTGCCAATTTTTTTAAGGTCAGTTTTTTGTTGGTCTCTCTATTTGCTCCAACACACAGCTTCCCAATGGAAGACAGAGCTGTGTTCACACAGTAAAAACATGTTTTATATAAAACAGCGACATAAAAACACAATCACAGTGATTGGTGAGGAGACATGTTGAGGTAACCTCTTGCTCTGCTCTCATTGGAGAGTTACCCATTTTTATTATCAGATAAAATAACTCTGCCACTTTTCTGAGAAAAGCCCCAAGAGAATTGTTTCTTATGCTTTCAATGTGTATAAAGAAATAGTGTGGGCTGTTGACGCTTCTCCCCAGTGGCATCAGACAAACAACCTTGTACTGAATGTAAGCTGCACTGAGTATCAAAAATCCCATTCACCTGCTGACTGACCCAAATGCAGGGAGTCAGAGGTGGCAAGTGGTCCTTATTAGTTTAATTTTAAAAATGAGGGGAAAAAAAAAAGAAAAACATAAATTTACAAAAACACAGAACACAGGGAGCCAAAGTAGAACTAAAAATATAAATCCAAGAAAAAAGAAGGCAGGAGAATGATGGGGAACTGAATAACTTCATATAATTAAACAAAGATACAATTTGAGATACAAAGTATTTAAAACATGTATTTCAAATTATAGTCTTCTTGTAGTTTTAGCAATGGCAGCAGAGGAAGTGAATGAAGGCATTCAGTCTGTGTTGGCCACGCTTCTAAATAATGAATTAACATCAATGGCCCCAACAGCATCGAACTGGCACATTGCACATGTGCCAGTTTGATGCAATTTTAAATTTAAAAAATTTTACATCTCAGAGTTCAGGCCTCCAGGCAGCAATCGTTTCCCAGCAGTCGGGTGCCCAGACCCTCTGGATGAAGCAAAGCGTCGTTTTTACCAGGCTACATTGAGAGCAACGCAGCCTGGATCTGAAGTTCCAGTTCTTCTCCAGGCCAGTACTGGAACTTCAGCACAGGAAGAGTAGTGGTGGCTAACTCAAACTGCATTGTGCACCAACTTCAGAAGCCAGCATTAAACCTGTCTGTGCCTACCTTCTGACACCTCTTCCTGCTGCACGGCTCCTGGTTGGCTGCAGGGGCCTGTGGGGGCGTGACCTTGCTGCATATAATGTTGTAGGCTGATCGCAGGCGTCTGCATGTTTCGTTCAGGTAACAGGCTTTAGCTGCATCCACACAGGGGTTACAGGGTTTCCCTGCCTCAGAGCAGGGCCTCGTCTTCAACAAGGATGAGTCTGAACAAAGAGAATGCAGATGAAAGACGATTTAGGCAGATGTGCCGACACAAACACACATTTCTGGGCTGTCTGACAGACTTAATGGAGGATTGAACATTTTTAGAACTGTGTTTTGGCTGACGTTAAATTGTCATTACTGGCTGCATAAATAGGGGTATTTTGTGTAAATTATCATCAGGCTCATGTCATTAGTCTAATTTATGCCTCCTCTTCCCCTTTTTCCACAGTCCTGCTGCCAGTGACCTGGAAATTATTCCCAGCAAAATATTGTGAAGGATGTCTTTATTTCTGAAATCCACAGAGAGGGGAGAATTAGTGGAGTAAAACAAAAGCCTGATTACATCCAGCTGTTTGAACAGACCATCAATAAACAGGAGCAACATGCATATGAAAAATTATGTTTTATTTAAGACTGGCAGAATGTATCCAAAGGCTCTGTTATGTAAAGAATAAATAGTCAAGATAAAACATGACCAGTCTGAAAACTGAGTCTGAATGTGAAATTAGGAAACACAATTTACACAATTTAGATGCATATTACAGACATTTTTTAGAACAATTCCAGACAAACATGATTGGAACAAAAGATCCATTTCCACTTTTCCCTTTCCAAAGCGAGCTCTGCAACACAATTCCCTTTTTTTTCTCCTGTGAAAGCTACCCTCAGCAGTGAAACTTTCCAAACAGTAAAGCTCTTTTATCCTGTTGCTCTGGCTGTAATCTACATAAAAACACATCTAAGAGCAGACAAAAGGACTCATTTAAAAATGGGGGTTAAAACAGGAAGATTTGTGATTTTAGAAGCAGCTTTTCATAGGTTTCATGTACTGAACTGTCATGCAGACTAATGAAATCCCACAGACATGGCCAGGATGTCTAAGGTGTATTTTCAGATTGTTATTCAGTTTAAAATAAAAAAAAGTTCTAAACATTTTTAAAGTTAATCTCATGTCTGAACCACTGAAGTAAAACTTAAATACACAAATAAATGAAATAATTTTTTTTAAGGAAGTGCTTTAATGTTGCAACATAAAAGCTTGATCTTTATGCTGACATGTTAGTTTCATTTAAGATTTGAAATTCCTCTTGCATTTCTAACATTTTGTTTCACTTTCCTCATGGTTAGTTTGACACTATTCTTTTTTGATTTATTATTTTTTCTCTTCAGTTTATCATATGAAACTTTTTGTTACTAACCATGTTATTTTCTTTAAATATTCAGCAATGACAAAAGAAAAAAACACATTGCCATGTTTTAATTAACTTTTTATATTTACTGTTAATTCAAAACATCACATGCAGCAATGAATTATGGGTAATACACTTCACTGAAGTCTGCCTACATACAGTCTTATCATAAGTGATATGACCATATGAAGGCCTTGCCATTCCTCTCCGTACAGTTATGTGGCAACTGTAGACTCGCCCCTTTTATGGCCTAAAAGGGGCAGGGTCTAAAGATAAAAGCAGAGAATTAGGACACACTACACCAGGGGTGGGCAATTCTAGGCCTTGAGGGCCGGTCTCCTGCAACTTTTAGATGTGTCTCTACTTCAACACACCTGAGTCAAATAATGAGGTCATTAGCAGAACTCTGGAGAACCTGACTGCACTTAGGAGGTGATTCAGGTGTTGGATTCAAGTGTGTTGGACCAGAGAGACATCTAAGAGTTGCAGGACACCGGCCCTCGAGGACCAGGATTGCCCACCCCTGCACTACACACTCAAACCCTCAGCATGAACACATGTTTGAGGGACTGAAGGAGGAACAAAGTAAGAATATTGGGCTGAGCTCCATTCAGACAGCAGTGTGCATGAGATTGTGCTGTTCTGTGTAATATGAAATGCTCCACTTGAAAGCCAACAGTGTTGCAGATCACTAAGATGTTTCCTGACCTTTGTTTTCCTTTTTGTCAGCAGTAACTTTGGCCTGTGAACATTCCTTTGGAAGTCATTTTACCAAATTTTTCTTTTAGTAGAGACTTGAACTCTGTCCTTAACTGGGCCAAGTGAGCTATGCAGAGCTCTCGATGCTCCTGGTTGTTCTTTGACCTCCTGGATGTGTCAATCACTTATGAGCTCTTGGACTAATTTTGACTGGTCTAAGGTTCTCTTTCTCACTGGAGTACCAAAGTCTTAGAAATGAATTTGTAACCATTCCAAATAGATGTCATTTACTTCTTTTGATTTACTTTAGATAATTGTTAAAATGAACAAATGATTAAACAGTTATTGCATGATTTCTTTAATGATTGGAAACATTTAAGGGTAAGGGGAAAAAAAGGCAAAAACAAAAGCAGGAAATCTGTTAAAGAGCAAATATCTCCTACAGCCTCATCAATCTGCTTCACATGTTGAAACATGAAGGAACCTATAAGGTTCCTTCATGTTTTCCAGTGACAGAACTGGAAAACATGACAACAATGACAATGACAGAACTTTTCCAGTTCTGTCACTGGAAAAGTGACAGAACTGGAAAGGTTAATAGACAAGGGTTTTAAGATGGCAAACATCCACTTTGGTCTTGGTCCACCTTGCATTAGCTGTTGTCTTAATTGCCTCAGGAAAACCTGCCTCTGTCCAATCAGAAGAAAGACATTGATGGAATTCTGCATTGCCAGTAAGACAGTAATTGCACACAACTACCTAGAGAACCCCATGTAAAAAAAACTAAACAGTGCCTCCAGGTTTTGGTCAGTCCCACAAAAGTCACACTGTTGGAGCAAATAACAGGTTATGACTCTAACATCACTCTGTCCATCTGTCAACTGTACTGAGAGGAATCAATTTTATCATATTTTTGTGAGGGAAAAAAATAATTATTTTCAGATGCACATAATGAAGTGAGTCTCATCTCCCATGTAATGAGATGGATCCACTGAGCTAGATGCTATTTTAAAAGGTCAGCCTTCTATAATTGAAACCAATTAAATATTACTTTGCAATTACCCAACAGGCAGTTATTGTTTTACTGTGTGCTATTCTAAACTGCATCAAGTTCTGGTCACGATATGGATTGACCTTATGAATGTAACCTAAGTCTGGGCTTTGGTTTGAATTGTACTATTTGCAGTGTGGGATGAACGACGAACATAAAACATAAGAACTCGGCACAAGACGTTTGAATTTATTGTGGGTCTTTTGTTCACAATGTCAGAAACAATAAATAAAACTTAAAATATTGTTAAAAGTCTCTTAAACAGAAAATAACTTACATGTGGTCAAGTTGCATCACGAGGACATGATTAGATTTTTCTGATATTTTTGATGATGTGGTTTTTCAGCCAGATCGAAACACTTTTTTCACATCACACAAGTCATGTGATCAGCGGCCAGATGTTACCACTGGTGAAAATGCTAATTTATAATTTATTGTTCAAAAATATTAAATTATTAAATTTAGATAAAACTAAAAGCATGATATTAGGAAATCGCAATAAACAATAAAAAATAAAATAATGAAATCAAAATAACTATTTACATTGTTGATTTAAAATGATCAAATTTCTGGGTTTCATATTAGATGATAAATTTAGCTGGAAATCATAGATCTGCAAAGTAAAATCAAAATTAGCCAAAGGTGTTGCTGTTAATAAAATGTTCTGGACCACAAATCTCTGTTTAGTTTATATAATACACTCACTGCACATTGAGAACAGACAAATCCATTAATTTTCAAATCAAATATACTAAATTTCTGGGCCCTGGTACAATTCAAAACTGTAAAACTGATGTTAAGTATTGACAGGTGGGGAGCAAAGAACATGTTTGCCCCCTCTATATCAAATGACAAGAGTTGTTGAGTTTCACTCTAATACAGAAGAGAAGGCCAGAAAAATCAACAGGCCAGTAGAAAGTGATCTGAGCTCAAGGTTGTTTTCTGCTGCATAACTTCTACTGTTGCCATGAAAACAATGTCCGTACTTCTCTGGGTAAAGTGAGGATGAGTTCAGGTGAAGAAAAAAATGTTTTTCTTACACTGATTACAGAAGGTAACCACGGGTGAAATTGTTGCTTCATTTCATCTTAGAGTAATGCGAGAAGTAAATTGCTTGGAACTTTATTTATTTTTAGTCCAGAATTTAAAACAGGAGATTTTACATAAAAATGCGACTCGACGTGTTTGCAGCAAGCGAAGCCGTCATAACTGTCATAAACTTCTCTCTTAAATGTACATTTGGGAGGCAAACAAATTCTTGTTGACTGAAATATATAATAACTCATCAGACAGCCTGTCAGATTTGACTTCAAATGGACCAAAAGGAAAGATGAGGCCCGACAGAGAGACAAGTCACCAGTTCTAACCCATCACACCTGACTGCATTACACCATGAACAATAAGATCACTGTGAAAAGAGACAAAATAACATAGATCTACTGCAACAGAACATAGCATTTATTACAAACATGGACTCTTTAAACATAGAACACAAATAAGTAACATAGTAAAACTCCTGACTTCTCTTTATTTCTGTGCTTCAGGTGAAAAGCTGACAGTGAGACTGCAGCTGTGAATCCTCATTCACTTATTATTCATTTATTCATTTATTATTTAAATACAATTTCTATTATTTTCTTTAAATAATAAAAAATCAACACAGAAAAGTGTGTTTCATGCATCTTACACATTCACACAGTCAAAATTTCTTGGAGCTTGTTAGGCTGATCATACACTCTGAGACACACACCCCCCTCCCCCCACACCTAGATTGTGAGTTCTCAATGTAGGGATTTACTCAGTGAGAAGAAATGTAGAGCTTGGTATAGCATTTTATCACAGTTGACAAAGTCGACTGTAAAGAAACATGTTACACTAGAAATTCAAACATGTACTTACCATCCACACCCGCCTACAAACACACGCGCCTACACACACACCCCTGTATAGATTAGGCTGTATAGTCCTAAACTGCACAGTTTAGGACTATACAGCCCTAAACTGTATAGTCGCTGTGTGTTTACAGGCTTGTTGAATATTAAACAGAATGAAAATGAAATGCATTTAAATGTCATAATCATCACTTTTAAAACTGATGGGTAATTAGGACAGGACTTTTTTGACGCTGTTATTCTAAATGATGAACAACAGAAAAGTTCAGCGCAACCTGAGCTCTGAACTGAGCTCTGACATCTAACTTGTCCCTTCTTCAGATTGTTTGGGGTCTTTGTTTCTGAAGGATCAGCAAATAACTTGGTGTATTTCCACCACAATGAATTGTGGTTCAGCCTTTGAGTTGCACCGCAGAAACGTGGCATCCATTTGGAGTATTGGCTTCCTTTTACTATGAATACTTCACCAGTATCTGCCCAAAGCTACAGAGCTTTGGGCTCTAAAAAGAACAATAAACCTCCTAAAAAGAACAATAAAAAGATGTTGCCATTTTTACCTCCTTACACCGGAGCACATTAGTCAAACCCAGGCTTTTCAGGAGTTGAAAAGACAGAAAAATGACTATTTTTTCTTCAAACATTTACTTACTCATGACAAAGTAGGTCTTCATGTTTGTGATCCAATAGGAACACATTCTTCAATATAAACAAAATGATTGAAATCAGTGTCTATCATCAGGAAAAGTGTGAAAAAAAACTCACTGGATGAAATTCAATAACAAATCTGTCAAGAATTATCCTTTTTACTTAAAACACAGACTTTCTCCTAAAATGTTTTCTTTCACAACAAACACGTGTGTGCCTCCTTTGGTAAACCATGAATCGATTTTGACTGATTAAGCAGATTAATTATTTATGCACAAGTGGATCAACTGGAAGTCAGAAATGACAGAGAGATCTGCTTCATGCAGGGGGTGGAGGAGGAGAGGAGAGCTGCTGAGTGGAACTGTAAAGGTCCATCAGATTTCTGGATAGATGTGTGAAAACAGATGCTGTCTTTGACAACAGCGCTGATGTTTCTCAATGTTCCATTATCACAGATGATGTTCACGATGTTTTCCCTGTGATTTGTTATTGACTTCCCTCTTGCTATAATAAGTAGGGCAGCGATGCAGAGAAGATGTGATTGATTTTGATTGGATATTTAATCAACATTTATTTCTGAAGGCTCTTCCTCTCTAAATGATCCCAGAACTTCATCTTAATAGTTTAAGTCAACTCTCTGCTTCACTGTAAGGTCTATAGCAACAGATAGATCAGATCTAAATGATTCATTGAAATGACTAAATTAATAGAATCAGATTGCTTAATATGAAAGTAAGTACAGTATTCTCCATGTCCACATTCAGCTCTAAGATGAGCATATTTAAATATATTTCTCTCTTTATTTTTGTTCTGGCTGGATGTAATCTGCTGTTTTGTGAACTCAGGTGACGCTGCTGAACAAATCTCCTGGTCAGTGTACTTATTAACAGAAGGTATCATTTTCTGGGTCATTGACAGTTTACCAGTCAAATGTTGATCTGCACTGAAGATGCTTAAAGAAAGTCTCCTGCTGAGCAGTGAGGTACAGGCTGCTGCTACCACCGGGACGGCCACAAAAACAAACCTTACTGGACAAGATTGTCCAAGAAATTATTGATAATATTGGTTTTTGGAGATCATTTCCAGGGAACATGTTGATACTGGCATAATAATGCAAGAGCAACATCTCAAACACCAAGAAACTAATTTTGGAAAGTACACTTAATACTGGAAGTCAAAGATATGTTATATTTCCAAAAAAATAAAACACAGCAACTGAAATAAAATGGATTGTGATCAATCAGTCAAGTTTATTTGTTCAGCACATTTCAGCTACAAGGCAATTCAAAGGGATTTGCATCATAAAACACACAACAAATTTCAGGGTTTTAGAACACAGTCAACAATTTTCAAGAGCCATTATTACACATCACAATGTTGATTAATGTTTCATTGATTATGTTTTAAAAGCAACTCTAAACAGGGAGGTTTTAGTCTAGATTTGAAGGCACTCCGTTTTCATGTTTGGTTCTGGTTTTGGATGCAGAGCAGAACCAGAAGACCTGAGAAGGTTGATACAACACCAGCAGATCCTTGCATTGTGGCGCTAAACCGTTCAGTGATTTATAAACTAGCAACAATGATATCTTTGTAAACTAAATTGTCTTTCAAAAATCTGAATTATCAGAATGGAAATTCTCTAGCTAATTTTAAATTCATTGCTTCTTGTGACAGGCTTAGCCGCCACCAGGACAGAGCTTGTTCACCATTAGTATCAGATGAATGAATGGATTAAAAGGGTTAAAATTCTCTAAACACGTTTGCTTCATTCCAAACTCAAGCTGACGACTAAACTGATGGAGTTATTCAGACTGACGCCGCAGCTGAAACACTCTGGAACTAACATGTTCAATTAATGCACAATATTCTTTAAAGTAATTCTTTTTTAGTTGAATCTGAATTTTGTGAATGTTTTCTCCCCGGTGGAACCAAAAGCAGAACCAGAACATGCGTGTATCCCTACAGAACCCCTGACCCGTTCCTGGCATCCAAACCAAGTGGGCTTTCCAGTGGGACCAGGCTTTCAGAGAACATGCTCCAGCACTGAGCAGCTTCTGCTCAGGAATCTAAATTAAGTCAGCTCACCACCGCAGAGGTTTGTCAAGCACTTGTTAACCAAAGTGTTGCATGAGGAGTTCAGGGATGCACAGAAAGCTTCTCCCCCAGAGCTCTTTATGTGTTCTTCCCATGAATAATTCCTGCATCCCCTTCACTGAGTCCTGCCATAATGCGGTCGGTTAAATGAGCATGTTTGGTTTCTGAAGGACAACTAACACCATCTCACATCTAAGCTTATTGATTCTGTGAAATGAAGCAGGCCTTAACTGCTGGAGGCACTTAGCTTAATGCTCTGTGCAAACGGAGGCCTGCAGCTGCTTCCAGGAGTGGAGAGTAATGTGAGAATATCAGCTCAGCAAAGCACATATGAGTATGATTTGTTTGTCTACCATTGTTATAATACAGCAAGTTTCTTAGGTCATGTAATACAACTTGTTAGATCTACAATGACACTACCCTATGTTTTCAGGCGGGTTAAAAGCACAGTCCAGAAAAATAATGTGTTTTTTAAATTTTTCTACCACTTTTAAACCAATGTCTCTGCTGGGATCATTGTACGAGGGATCAGCTCGTGGCCAGAATCAACTCACCTTCACGTATCAGCAGCTCAGTCAAGAAAACAGAGTTTTGGATAAGAAACTCGGAGGAATATAGGAGGGATATTATACTCCAAGTATAATATTCCTAAGATTTTCCTGCTCCCACCACACAAAACACTCTTCAGTGTGGATCTTGTTCTTGCGGGAAAATGTCTTAACATTAGGGCCACTACTCTCCATTATTACTCCCCTGGATTTCCACTGAATTTATCAGGGTAAAAACATTGAGTTCAGGATTAAGTAAAGTGAAATGTGACTCCAAATTATTCACTGACAATGTACCTAATTGTAAAATAAAGGGTCAAATATTTAAAAGAAAAAGCAGCTTTGGAAATTGAAATTCTTCAAACTAACACTACTTGTCAATCTAGCCAATCCAGTTCTGCCATTGGTTTTTCTTGGATCTGATTGGCTGTTATCCAAAAAGAGAAATAAGGAAGACAGTGAATCTGAGCTTCTGCTGTAGAACCAAGAAAGTTTCCTCTGTGTCTATTAGTGCATATTAGGCTATATTTAGTGTTTAAATAGGCATCTGTATATGTTTTTAGAGAGCATCTGATGAATTTAGGGATTTCAGTTATTTACAGGTGGGTGTGGTCCCTAATCCTTACAAATACCAGAGGTTGGGCTGGAAATGTACCCCATAAAGGCCCTGGTATAGGGAGGTAGTACTTTGGATTTTATTCACCAGAAATATTAGGATTCATTTTTTTCTCAAACATTATAATTCAGTCATATCTGTATAAATCAATCTGCAGCTCATATTTCCTTTAATTTAAAGCTTTAAAGAGTTTCAAATGCTAATATCTAAAAAATTGCAACTGTTCCCATGTGTGTATAAAAAGGAAGAGCTGTAGGGTTTTAAATAGTTCATGTTGTAAGCTGGATCATTTCCAGACCTGCTGCTTGGTGGCTCTTTGGGACATGTCTTTATTTATATGACAAACTTCCTCTGACTTTGAAGGAATCCTAATCCAGTTTCACTGCGTTAGCTGTGTGAAATAAACTCTAGTTTATCACTAGAAGACCAGGTTTTTTGTCCAGAGCTGTTTTTCCTTCTTTTATCCCCCTGTAACTCCAAAAGCAGGAGAATCCTGAAGACTGACTTGCTAAAATCCTATTAAAACTGTTTGAGGTTTAATCTTTCCACGAACTGTTCTGTGGCTCTACAGAAGTTACAAGCTGTAGTTCCTGTATCAAAATCATCTAAGGGTTTTTTTTTGTGTTACTTTTTTCCTTTTTGCCATAGCAGCTTTACTCCCACATTGAGCTACAGAGAGAGTCGTCACTGAGACTGCAGAGGGAAAACTCACAGCTAAGACTCCATATTGCGCATGTTCACAAAAACTGACCAAAGGAATTGAAATTTCAGGGGAAATGTATCTGATTACCACAGGATGTCATTGCATTTATTTATTCCCTCAACCTGTGAATGGAACAAGCTGAATCCAGACTTCAGGAGAGCTGACCGTTTAACAGCTGGTTGCCATGACGACTCCCCATGCTTATAATATGCACTTATATGTTATTAAATATTTTTTCTTGCCTTTGTCAAACCATCACAAACATTTTTTTTGTAAAAATCATGTTTTTATTATTTAAAGGCAATAAGAATACAACTACTAAAGGTTGAATACTTTTTAAAGCTACTGTACTGATATTCATGGAGTGTGAATCCATGCCAAATGAAATAAAATGTTAACTCTACATTCTTTGTCCTTGTTTTAATTTGGGGAAGCCGTTATTTACAGTGACTGCTCCACACACACACACACACACACAGATATCAGTCAAAACTTTACACAATCGCCCACAAATCTTTGATCAGAGCTTCTCTGCTGTTGTTCCTGTTTGTCAAATTAAATTCAGCAAAAACACCCAAACCTCTGTAAGAACCCAAAGATTTAAAGCCTTGTCTAAATAATACCTCCCAAACAATCACCTTTCAAAGTCAAGACAAATTCTTAACCCACTTAAAAATCAGTGAGTTGCAAACACAAACCTGCAGCATTAACAATATAGCAGAAACAATAGAGGCTCCAAACTGTAGTAGAAACGGTCCAAAATACAAAACGAGATGAAAATATTTTACTTGTGATAGATATCAACTTAAAAACCAAATTAATCATTCTGTCCAATGGCTTTCCTAATTCCTCCAGTCAGTGGTTTAATTGTGATTTTGCTCTTTAATGTTCTGATTTTCAATTCTTGAGATTGAAATGCTACAGCTGAAATGTGTTGGTAGCCAAGTAACAGTTCTTGTTAAGAACAAATAAGGTTTATACAAATAAACCTGACTTGACAGCAGTTTTCAGATCAATCAATCAAACTTTATTTGTATAGCACATTTCAGCAGCAAGGCATTTCAAAGTGCTTTACATCATAAACACAAAACACAAAGTCATGTAACATAGAATAAATAATACATTGTTACATATTACGTTTCAAATACAATTCTAAACAGGTGTGTTTTTAGTTGAGATTTAAAGGAAGTCAGGGTTTCCACTGTTTTACAGTTTTCTGGAAGTTTGTTCCAAATTTTTGGTGCATAGATGCTGACCAGAAGCAGAAGACCTGAGAGGTCAGGAAGCCAGCAGATCTTTAATGTATTGTGGTGCTAAACCGTTCAGTGATTTGTAAACCAACAACACTATTTTAAAGTCTATTCTTTGAGCTAAAGGGAGCCAGTGTAGGGACTTTAAAACTGGTGTTATGTGCTCTATCTTCCTGGTTTTAGAGAGAACGCGAGCAGCAGCGTTCTGGATCAGCTGCAGCTGTTTGATTGATTTGTTGGACAAGCCTGTGAAGACGCTGTTGTAATAATCAATGCGACTATAGATAAATGCATGGATGAGTGTCTCTAGATCTGGCTGAGACATTAATCCTCTAATCCTGGAGATGTTCTTCAGGTGATAGAAGGCCGACTTTGTAACTGTCTTTTTATGGCTCGCAAGGCTCATGTCCGAGTCCATCACTACTCCCAGGTTTCCGGCCTGATCACTAGTTTTTAGTTGTAATAACTGAAGTTGAGCATTTACTCTAGATTGTTCCTCTTTAGGTCCAAAAATAATGACTTCAGTTTTGTTTCTGTTCAGCTGGAGAAAGTTTTGGCACATCCACACATTTATCTGTTCTAAACATTTATTCAGCGATTGGACAGGTTCAGAGTCACCTGGTGACATCGTGATGTAAAGCTGTGTGTCATCTGCATAGTTATGGTAGCTAATATTATTTCCTGTTATAACCTGAGCTAGTGGGAGAATATAAATATTGAATAAGAGGGGTCCTAGGATTGAACCTTGGGGTACCCCACATGTGACCTTTGACCTCTTTGATGAGAAGTTTCCAATTGAAACAAAGAAATCCCTATTCTTTATGTAAGATTCAAACCAGTCGAGCACCAAACCGGAGAGTCCGACCCAACTCTCCAGTCGATTCAATAATATGTCATGGTCGACAGTCTCAAAAGCTGCACTGAGGTCCAACAGAACCAGCACTGTGGATCTCCCACAGTCCGTATTTATATGGATATCATTGAATACTTTTACGAGGGCAGTCTCCGTGCTGTGGTAAGCATGAAAACCAGATTGGAAAGAGTCAAAGCAGTTGGTCATCATTAGGAAACTATTTAATTGTTTACACACAGTTTTTTCAATAACTTTGCTGATGAA
>CAEGAD010080976.1:0-42130 GCA_903067055.1 Poeciliopsis paucimaculata | reverse complement strand
TAATTTCTGGTAAACCACACTGACTACACAGTTTATCATTTTGTTATTTGAAAGGTCAAAACTTTTAAAAGATGGCATATTGTTAAGTTTTTTTTTTTTTTTTTTTTTTTTTTTTTTTCTTTGACAGAAGATAATTTTAGTTTTTGTTCAGGATGCTGGTGCCGTTCGTTGGTTTCCTTCCTCTAAAGCTGCTTCTCTTACAATCCGTTTTCACTTCTGCATAGAAAAAAGCGTGTAGCAAGTGTCTAACAACTTCCTTCTTCCCCCAAGTTAGTTCTGCTTCAAGTTTTCTACCTAACAACCAGAGGCTCGCCAAAGAAATATTGCACTATTAAAGAAGACAAACACTGATTGTGGAATAGGTCAAATAAGGTCGGCGTGTTTAAAGGTGTTCAAAGTATCTCTGTAAGAGATAAAAATGTCCTGTTGGAGAAGGTCCATGTTATCTGGTTTATTGTTTGAAAATCATTGTCAGAATGATTGTGGCTCCAATGTCACATGCTGTAATGACTTTGCATAAATCAGTCCTTTAAAATTGCGTCCTTTGCATAATTTTGCATTTCATGTTCAGCTGTGTGCTGTATGTCTCATTAAAGTGTGAGTGTGCGTCGCCTCCATCGAGTCTTTTCTCACTGCAAACATGACATCACGTTCGGAGAAACTGGCACCATGTTTTTGGGTATTACCTGGTTTGTTTCCTCCTGCTAGCCTCTTATGTGATGTGACGTTTAATAAAATAGATTGACTGAACCCTCATGTCTAAGAATATTTTGTGTTACAAGTTTTAAGTTGCATTCTTGCGAAGTTTGATCTCATCACTTTCAGGTCTTCGCAGGAGGTTAAATGATTTCCAGAGTGTATTTCTTTATTTAAAGAAAAAAAAAAAAAATCATTTTTAGATTTTTGAATACATTATGTATTGTTTTACAGCATTGGAAATCAAATTTTTACACAAACGTATTTTTGTAAAAGTTACACCAGCAAGTATTCACACCAATTCACTTTTTTTTTTTTTCTTTTTCTTTCTTTTCCACTTTTTT
Organism: Poeciliopsis paucimaculata; assembly: GCA_903067055.1. Taxonomy (NCBI): domain Eukaryota; kingdom Metazoa; phylum Chordata; class Actinopteri; order Cyprinodontiformes; family Poeciliidae; genus Poeciliopsis; species Poeciliopsis paucimaculata. Next base: position 41,090 of record CAEGAD010080976.1, on the reverse strand, counting down.
TTGTTACATCCATGTCCCAAATTGTTGTAACCAAACATCCCCATAACACCATGCTGCCACCACCGTGTCACAGGGATGCTGGAGTTGATCAGCGGCCCCAACATCTGCATTGTGTCTCATGGTCGGTGGAACCAACCATGGACACATTCCAGGGTTAAACGGTTCCCTGGAACTCGCCCATCAAACTTGTAGATGGGCGAGTTTGAAAATGACATTTTGAAGTGGAAAATTACACAATAAATTGCAAGCTTGCTTTATAGTTTTTTAATGAACGTATCAAGTGTGAGAGACACCGAATTTATTAGTTTATTTATTTTACTGTTCATGTGTATTATGGTGCACAGGTACTCCACCCAATTTGTTCTGTTTGTTATAAGTTCATTCTTTATTGTGACTTGTTCATTCCTTCAGAACTTGGTTTTGTGTCTGTCTTGTGCCTTGATCCTTGGTACTGGTATTTCCTATATGACACTGAATGCAACAGTTTTGTGTGCGTCCCGGCAGTGCACTGTTTTTGTTCTGCTGAGGAGCGTAAATGCAACTCCGGCTGTCATCTGTGCCTGATCCCAGCAACATAAGTAAAGAGAAAAACCTTCACCGTACTCAGTCAACTCTGGTTATTTCAAATGGTGTCAGATGGATTTGGCAAGAGGAGGCACAACTAGTTGCCAGTTGATGTGCAACTTTTGGTGTGCAAGAATAGCAGAAAATTTGGCCTTTCCACAGGTTTTTAAAGCAGAACAAGTCTTTGTAAAAAAAAAAAAAAACAGGTCCAAAAGTTGTGTCTTTGAAACAGAAAGCAGATGTTTTACAGATACACAACCTTCTTATCAGGTACAGGCAGACACTAGATCTTATATAAAGGACATAGATAACGAAAAAGAAAAAAGCTTGAAGGGAGCAACTCTACTCTCTTGACTTTTCCTTCAAAAAGGAAGTGGTCAGTTTCTGTGTCAGCTCAGGTGAATCCTGAAGTAAATGTGGCCACTTTATGCTCAATAACCCAAGTTTTTAAACAAATATTGTTAGATAAAAGCAGGTTGAAAATATTCTCCAAATTCAGAGCTTGATGACAGTGAGGTAAGAGATTGAAAAATAACAAGCACTATATGTTGTTATATGGGCAATAAATTCTCGAAATGTTTAATCTAGTGACTGTATTTCAAAGTAAGAACTGCAGTATAATCAATACCCACAGATACTTGGAAGTTGTAAAGGTATTTAAGACTTGTCTAATTTCAGCTCAACAATTGAACACACCATCAAAAAAATGACCCTTAAGCTCATTTTCCATTTTGCACTACTTGTCTTACAATGCATTGTCTTGTTTTCTGCAGGCATAGTTTTATTTTTACATATTTTAACTGGTCAATATTTTATCTTCCCTATCATTCATAACAGTGCATTAGCTTAAAGTTACTTTCGGGTCCAAATGGCACATTGTAAGAAAAATGGCTAATGGTCTTTGCATGATGGGAGAGAACTTCCTTGAAATAACACTGTGAAGCTGCTAAACCCTCACAAATACAGCAAACACTGTTTATTTAGACATGTGAGACTTTCAGCCGCTTCCTTTCACTGTTGCCACGTTTCACACAATATAACAGTCTGTTCTGGGGACACTTAGGAAAGACAACCTCTACTTCAATTTTCAGATTACAATTTTGTAACAGTCATTCATCATGGAGTGAATGGCATGTGTATTAGGATGTCAGTATTTTTTTTTTTAAATACCTGTGTAGGGTGCTGGTCTGTTAGGTCTCCCAGGATACCGTTCTCTGGACTTTTGCACCACTTGCCAAGTAAATCTTCATTTTACACACTCAAATTCGAGCTGGAAAGTTTATATCTCAAACTTTGTCTCGTTTAGCCATTAAGTTGTGCGTTTATGCTTAGAGTATTGTTCTATTTTCCTTCTTTTTTTTTTTTTTTTTACAATATTGACTTTGGTCAACCTGCCATAGAAAATAACCTGTTCTGATAACCCTATGATTGCAAGCTACTGAGTGGTAATAATAGCTTTATCGTGTGGCTACAAAAAGTGATTTTTCTCACATGAGTACACAACAATAAACTTTTATTGCTGGCTTTCACCTTTGGGTTTTTGTTCAAAGTTCACCCGACATCAAAGAACTTGAAGAGCATGCGTCTGACCTAAGGATTGGAGGGGTTTGTTAATCCGTTTACGAGTTTGTCTGATGATTGGATAAGACGTTTTCAAACCCTCCAATTCAGTAGTAGACCGAAAGAAACAAACCTCTCTGGACAGAGCATTTACTGTCACAACTCTCTGAAGCCATGGCCAAGAACATGACTCTGCTGTGGGGCTCCGGCTCGCCTCCCTGCTGGAGGGTCATGATCGCCCTGGAGGAGAAGAAGCTGCAGGGCTACAACAGCAAACTGCTGTCCTTCGACAAAGAGGAGATCAAGTCTCAGGAAGTGTTTAATATCAATCCAAGGGGTCAGGTAGGGAGAGAAGCACATTCAGGATTAATAAATATTTGTAAAATAAACATGAATTCTGTTTGGTTTTTTTATTTGAACATGAACCATCCATCCATCCATCCATTTTCTTACACCCTTGTCCCTAGTGGGGTCGGCAGGTGCTGGTGCCTATCTCCAGCTAATGCCACCGGGCTGCACAGTGGTGCAGTTGGTAGCGCTGTTGCCTTGTAGCAAGAAGGTCCTGGGTTTGATTCCCAGCCCAGGGTCTTTCTGCATGGAGTTAGCATGTTCTCCCTGTGCATGCGTGGGTTCTCTCCAGGTTCTCCGGCTTCCTCCCACAGTCCAAAAACATGACTGTCAGGTTAATTGGTCTCTCTAAATTCTCCCTCGGTGTAAGTGTGTATGTGTGTGTGCATGGTTGTTTGTCCTGTCTGTCTCTGTGTTGTCCTGCGACAGACTGGCGACCTGTCCAGGGAACGTTAACTGGAAAATGAACCGACATTGCAAAAAGAAAGGAAAAAAGATTACTTACCTTTACTTTAGCAAATCCTAATTTCTTTCTTTTTTTTTTAAATCTTCTTTTAGGTGCCGTCTTTTAAACATGGAGACTTAATTGTCAACGAATCCTACGCAGCCTGTTTTTACCTGGAGGTGAGGGAGCCACTTCCGCCAACCAAAGCTTGAATGTGAAACAAACACAGATGCGTCAACTCAACACCGTGCTGAGTTGGCCGAGGACAACTCAGCACGGTGACTTTTTAATATGACATAAGTTCTTTTTTCTCTCCGTTTTTGCCAGAGCCAGTTCAAGTCTCAAGGAACGAAACTGATCCCAGACAGCGCTGAAGAACAAGCGCTGATGTACCAACGCATGTTTGAGGGCCTCACCTTTTATGACAAACTGAGTAAGAAAGCCAGTCAAAAGTCAGCATTTGCCTAAATCCTATGTAGCACAGCTAGAACATTTTTGCTATCTTCTCTGCTTCTAAATATAAAAGCTGTTCTTTGCTGTTGCTTCAGTGATGTTTCTGTTGCATCATTTTGCTGTAACTATGCAGGAACCACAAGGGAGAATCAACTTCAAGTCTAAGAACCGCCATATGCTTCTCTCCCCACTTGTAGGATTAGTTGAGGATTGTTTTGAATAAAGAGTTGTCAGAACTTAATTAACTTTTTATAAAGTATAACTCAAAATAAGTTGGGTCGTGCTCTCACACATTATTTTTTTATTTTTTCCAAATTGAAATCCCATGCCATACTTTAAAATGCTACCATTTCTAAGATATCGATCTTTTCTTTTCTTTTTTTAAGTCCAAAATGTTTATTTGGAAAATCAGCACATTTTCCATCTTTCCAGCTGCAGTTATTTTCTATGAATACTACGTCCCCGAAGGCGAGAGGCTTGCCTTGGCTGTGCAGAGACACAAAGAGGCTCTGAGCACGGAGCTCAAACTCTGGGAGGGCTACTTGCACAAGGTGTGTGAACGGAGCTCAAAAACACAAACTATCTGAAGGATCCGTAGCATATTCTCATCTGCTGTGCAACTCTCTTCTTTCTTTTCCAGACGGGTTCCAGCTCTAACCTGGCAGGGAAGTCTTTCACGCTCGCAGATGTAGTCATTTTCCCAACCGTTGCCACTCTTTTTAGATTTGGGTGAGTGAGAAAAACAAGTGGAGTTTGCATTTAGCTCTTCTTTTGTGTAATGTTTTAGCAGCTAATCATAACATGTACAGTTTAAAGAGTTTTCCACTTTTATTTATTTTTCTTTTGTTTTCCTGTAGGTTGTCTGAAAAGCGTTACCCCAGACTGGGGGAGTACTACGCTCTGCTGAGGGAGAGGCCGAGCATCAGGGCCAGCTGGCCTCCCCATTGGCTGGAGAACACTAAGGGACAAGACACCCTGAATGACGTCTGACAGAGAAATATTTCAGTCAGACTGCAAAAGTATCATTTTATATGTTTTTTGGGGAGTTTTTTTTGTAACGACATAAATCCCTTCCCTCAAAAATTGCGACCGTTTTGACAATCTTGTAACATAGAGTAGCAGCATGATCGGCTATTCCTCATAATAAACGTGTGTGAACTTTTCTAATGAAGTTAGAAAAGTTAGAAAGTTTCTTTCTTTCAAATAAATCTGAAACAATGCAACAAAAGTTATCACTACCACAGATTCTACTGGGCTGCAGGTCATGTAGTTTTTGGAGGATAGCAGCAAAAATGCCTTTTAGATGGCAGATGCAGACAGAACATTTTCTTAAGACGGTCTGCATACTAAAATGGAAGATTGGTGTTAAAATAAATCACAATTTGTGCTTTTGTTACAAGAATAAAACAAGCACAAAGACTAACAGATAGCTAGATATAAAGATGTAACGCTTGCTAGGTAGCTATGTAGCTAGCTAGTCAGCTGTCTAGCTAGCTGGATATAAATGTAGCTAGCCAGAGATAAAGTTAAGTAGCAAGATGCAACACTTGCTAGGTAGATATAAAGCTAGCTAGCTGGATATAAAGTTAACTAGCAAGATGTAACTTGCTAACTAGATATAAAGCTAGCAAAGCAGACAGATTTTTCAAAGAAATGAAGTGTCAGTTGCTATAACGCTATAAGGATTTCTCCAGGTCAGGAAATCCTTTTAGTATTTCACTGACTTTTCCAAATCTTCTACAGCAAACACTTAACAAAGTGTAACATTTTTTTTTCTCGGCCAGTGTTCGTGCATCACTTTGTGTTTTCCTGGGAGTGTTTTCTGGATGTGACTGGTTTCTGGTGAGACGGTGATCTCTTCACTGCCAGACTATGACTCCATCAGCTCCAAAATTCAGAATATCAGAAATCCAGCTGGAACCACTGCCATTAGTATGTTTTATAACAGCAAAGCTTTTTTTTTTGTGAAGATCTATTTCCTTTACCATCACACCACTCTATGCAATACTTTGGTAATGAGAAACCTTTTTATAGGCCATCAGTTAATATTGAACCTGCTGATACTGGTTTCACATAGCATATTGGTTTCGTTTCTAGGTGACGAAATTGACTGGTTTCTTCACTTTCTTTGATATTTCCACGTCTTTTTCTTCATGTGTTTGTTACTTATTTTCTATACCGTTCCACTTTATTGGTTAATTTATGAACAAATTTGCATTAATTTCTTTTTTTTATGTGTGGATTACTAAGGTTGTTGCTGACATCTGGTGGAAATTTTATACCAATCGCCTCAATAGAAATATTTAGACTGATGCACTAACATGCGTTAGTACATTTTTGTATTAACATATGTTTTTATTGCCGTGGCAAATTACGGGAAGAATGGACACACCACAGAAATCTCTTTTTTTCTCTCTTTGTGAATCTATATTTTCAAAGATGATGTGATTTAAAGTCATAACACTGAATTTAATATTTGCCAAACAATCAAATTGGAAAGCAAATCCATCCAGTGGCAAAAAAAAAAAAAAAAAAAAAAAAAAGCAGGCCTGCAGGAAGGAGCTCCCAGCAACTGTCGCGTGTGAGAAACTGTCGTATTTCTGGTCAGACGGGTTGAAGTGTGTGTCTTCCTAGACAACACGGCTTCTGTGCTTCATCGTTTGAATGTTTGTGCAGGAAACTGACCTGCGCAAATCTCATGTGTTGTCATGACTTTGCACAATTGAGTCTTTTTGGACGACATTTGCTACAAGCCATTCTGGGTCACTTTAATAAAAATGTAGCTGGCTTCGATGGCATGTTTTCCAACTGTCCGCACACCGAGACATATCTCAAGAAAACAGTTTTACTCTTTATTTCTTTGCACACAACCAAAAGAAAACCTTCATAGTTTGAAAATTAACAGTGGGGCTATTTACAGTTAATTTATTATGGTTAGAATTAATCATATCTACTCTAATTACTTCTAAGTACTTTCTTATCTTATTTCATTTTACAACTTAAAGAGCACGGGTCAATTATTATTATTTTTTTTTTTACAATCTTTCCGTTCAGGTAGGCAGAGCAGCTAACTCGCGATAGTTATGCAGATTTTTGTCCACAGGATGACGAGATATGATGAAGTAGATCAAAAAAATAAACGAATAAATAGTCAAACGATGGCAAAAAATAACGACATGACATACCAGAGCACAGGGGGAATCTATTTCGAGAGGAGAAATAAGAGTGATGCCCGATGGGATGAATTAAAGGCGCTCTGTGGTTGTGCATTTTGTGCTCCAGTTCTGACCAGCATTGTTACTCTGAAGCCAACAAAGGTTACGGTTCAGTGCCAGAAGAACATGTCGTATTAGAGGTCCATGCAGTGACTGTGCACATAATCAGGTGTGAGGATGAGTGTAAACTGTGCCGCAGCATTGTAGCCGTCTCTGTCTTCATTTTCCTATAATACTGCTCTGTTTTGCCTCCAAAAGTCTCGAAAAGGAGGAAAATTAATATCAGTCTTTTTGTAGTTTGGGCCAGAAACGGATATAATTTGCCAGGAAAAAAAAAAAAGTATTTAACTGGATATTAGCCAACTAATAAAGTGGAAAAAAAGTGTTAAATGCAGAACAAAAAATTGCTTACGCAGCAATTTCTGTTTAGGGCCTCTTTTTCTCTCTCTGTCTTTTGGTGATACTCTAAAATAAAAGCCTCATTAATAAAATAAAAATTGAATCTAAAACTTTAATAAACTCACAACTCATTGGTTAAAGTGCATAACACTAAACTACCAAGTGCAGGAGAACACCATGAACTCTACTCATCCATCCATTCATCCTCTATTTATGCAGGGAGGAGCACAAAACAGTCTATTCCTGTTTATGGCTGGCCTTTGCACTCAGGACGATAAAATCCATCAATTACACGTCAGATAATCAAACCTGCAGTTAACAAACATGGACAAATGGATGATGGCAGAACTTTATAAAAGGTTGGGGGGAAAAAAGCCGTTCTGCTTTCCTTTGTCTGCAGCTTTCACAAAAGACCCACATATGCTTCAACCTGCTCACCTTGACGGGGTGTGTTCGCGCAACCAGAATGCTTCTGCGTTGTTGTGCAAGCGAAAATGAAAAAAGAGAAAAGAGCCTTGTCATCCCTGCACAGCAAAATACTCAAGAGGGCTTGTTAGGAAGAGCCAGCATAGTGATGAAGGTGCAGATCCAGTATTTATCTCTTAGTGATGAAAAATGTGAGGCGAGAGAGGGGAAGAATGCGCCAACGAAACAATTCCTCACAAACCACAGATTTTTTTTGTGATTTTGCCTTTAGTTTTTTGGGGGGTTTTTTTCCCCCCTTTCTTTCCAGAAAGTCACATTTAGAGACTCTTCACACTTTGTTTTCTGTTGCTTGTAACTAGAGGGCGAAGCGAGCAGCTGTTTGTTTTCATTTCGTTTGGCGAGAGTCTCCTAGAAATATGAAGACGTCTCTGTTGCCAGTCAGGTCCACGGAAAAGGTGTTTCGGAGGGTATTAAATGTGAGACAAAAATAATTTGAAGTATCAGTCACTGTGAGATACGCTTCTGAAGCACTTAAATGACAGAAATAAGCATTAAGTGTTAAATATGAAAATGAAAACTGGCTCAAGAAGAATGTCAACGTTTGAGCATAAAGTTTTATGTTTTGGTTAAATCACAGAATTTACATTATTTAGTTCATTTTTATTTTTTGCTTATTTTCTAGTTGATTTAAAATTTGAATTTTTGTTTAATTTGTTATTTAAAATTTGTTCTTTGGTTGGTAATTCACTTATTTAGTTAATTCATTTCAGTTTGGGACGTCGGTGTTTCTCAGTGCAAATAGGTTGGTGTTAGGCAGCTCATTATGCACATGGGTGGTCATACGGTTTTTACCAGTCGATCCAATCAGTCAGTTAGTCAGCTTATAACTTGTTTTGCCTGAACTGTGAAATAAAGCAACAAAGAACTGCATTTTTGACTCTTTTGGTCTTTTTGGACTGTGTAAGCCAGAATCCATGGTGCATCAGTTTTGAACAAATAGTCACTACACAAACTTTAAATTGAATATTTTTCAACCTCTCTCTGCAGGGTAGACATTTACTTTTCACTGCTACAGAAAAGAATCTGTTTTACCATTTTGCCAATGTGTTAATCTCTAAACACAAACTCAATCTTACTTTTGAACGCCGGAGTGAAAATCAGACTAGCTCTGTGACGACGAATTGGAATTGAACTCATCTTGTAAAAGTTTTAGAAATTGGTTGGGATTCTGCTCATTGATTCTCCGTCTTTTAACTTTCTTTTTAAGGCTCCATATTTTCTACTGCTAAAAAAACGTGTTTCATTTTACGCCGTTAAAAAGTATCCAGACTGTCACAACAATTTGACATGATAAAATCTGCTTTGTTTTATCGTCGTAGCAATCAGGAGGAATGTGGTTGTGGCCTCGGCCAGAATCTTTGTGTTTGGTTTGTGCAGGAGTGAATGAGAAGTGCTGAGTCACAATGAGTTTTCAAAAGCCTAGTAAATAGTCCAGTCTTGTTTCAGGAGGATACACCCTCGCAGCAGGAAAAGCAACTGCACCCTGGGACAAAAACATAAAAAATAAAATCCAGCTGTAATTATTCCTGCAAGTTTTTGTTAGCATGAAGTCCATGCGTGCAATTTCACTTGTTTATCTTTTGGTTTTAAACCTTTTTTTCCTTTTCTTTTTACCATAAGGGTTAATCAGAAGAAATAAAGATCTGCAGCTCAAACCAAGAGAATTCCCCTCCTCCTTGCACGCCATCGGAAGCAACCTCAGTACAATCAGCTGGAGCAATAACACACATTCTCAGACATAGTAAAAATTTAATGAAAATGGACTTTGGCTGCAATACCCTGTTGTCTTGGGTCACAAAGTAAAGCAGTTCAACATGTTTAAACAAATTGTTGGCCCTCTGAACTGCCTAGAGTCGCTTATCTTTGGTGATATCACAAACATGGGTTGGGACTCAGGTCCACCAATCGGGCTGTGGAGGGCTGGAGGATGTTATAAAACCAGGCGTGGGGAGACTTCCAGGCTTACTCCTCGCTCTCTCCCTCGTCTCGCTGCTGGGAAACGACCTCTCACTCTGCAACAATGGCCCAGGACATAACTCTGCTGTGGGGCTCCGGCTCTCCTCCCTGCTGGAGGGTCATGATCGCCCTGGAGGAGAAGGGCCTGCAGGGCTACAACAGCAAACAGCTGTCCTTTGAAAAGGGGGAGCACAAGGGGAAGGATGTGCTCGCCATCAATCCCAGGGGTCAGGTAGGTTCATGTCATTCGATTCTGCGACAGAAATTGTAAAAAAAAAAAAAAACAAACACTTTTTTTGACGGACTCACTAATGCATAGAGTGGTGGTCTGCAGAAAGTTCTCTGATTTTAAACATTATGCTCTCTGTCTTGAAGCTTCCTGCCTTCAAACATGGAAACATCACCCTGAACGAGTCCTACGGTGCTTGCCTGTACCTGGAGGTGAGAACCTAGTTAAAGTTTTATTTAGCCCTGTGCCTCCAAAGAGTTAACAAGAGGAAATAGGGGGGAGAGACCCTTTCCCCCGTTGCATTCAGCTCTGTCTTGCGGACAAAGAGACACCTTACACCACAGAGGGAGCTGAAACCAGAGCCTCCTCTATAACTTGCTGCTCATAACTTATGCTCTTTGTTCTCCTTGTGTCCCCGACAACAGGAGCAGTTCAAGAACCAAGGAAACAAGCTGACGCCCGAAAACAAAGCCGAAGTTGCTCTGATGTACCAGCGCATGTTTGAGGGGCTAACGCTCTTCGACAAAATAAGTAAGCTCGCCCTGACGCTCAAGGAATTCAAAGCATTTCACTTTTATTGCTCATTTAAGGATGAGGATAAACACCTCCAAGTCCACCCTGTGGGACTTTTGCACCAAGTTCCACCTGGCAACGTCAAGCACCATGTCTGCAACCTTAACACCGCTGAGAGTTGACAAGTCTTCAGTGGGAGGGACTGGCTTTACATCAGATGTTCCCTCCTTCCTCATGAGGCCCCGATTTGTTCAAAACAAAACACACACCTTGTGCGAGCTAAACGAGCAAATGAGGTCGCGTCAAAATCTTATCGTTAATCCTGCAGAGGGTCACATGATAGCTGGCGCGCACAGATGAAGTCACGAGATGTTTGACCCCATTTCACAGGGCAAGGAAATAACAAGGAGGTGCACGGCATGCCTTTTCCTGGTCCGCTGCCGTGACACTCCTGAGCGATCCCGATCTATGTTGCACACAAGGAAATGGCAGCAATCATGGGGGTTGATGTTTGCCTCACCAGGAAGCCGCTCTTGCTGATTGCGCGTTTCTCTCCCCATCAGAACAATCCATCTTCTACGACCGCTTCGTCCCCGAGAACGAGAGGCACGACTCCGCCAAGAAGAGGAACGCCGATGCACTGAAGGACGAGATCAAGCTCTGGGAGGGGTACTTGCAGGTAAGCAAGACGTCCTGCAAAAACCTTTTGTTTTGGCATTTGTTATTACCTTTTTACTTTTTGTTTTTCCTTTGGGATGGTTAAGACTGGAATGCCTCATTAGAAACTCATGTGCAAAAAAGAACAGGAGGTATTCTGTGGACTCTTTGTCGTTGCTTGTCTCAAAAAGAACACGACTAATCCTGACATGTCACAATTTTATCTACCAAACACCTCACTGTGATTGGATTATATATCAAGACACGCTGACCAGCATTGGCTGCGGTGTTAGTCCTCATGTCTGTCAGGATATAAGTGATGTAAAGGTGATGTAAACATGTTGCTTTATGTTCTTCTAGGCAACGGGTCCTTACTTGGCAGGAAAGAGTTTTTCTCTGGCTGATGTCATCATCTTCCCAGTGATCGCTTTCCTCTTCCGTTTTGGGTAAGCGGGCGAAATTATTCCAAATCGCTTCAAAACCAATGAAAGAAAAAATGAGCTGAAGGAAACGGTGACAATTAAATTATTTTGCTTTTTAAATTATCTGCAGCTTGAATGAGGAGCACTTCCCTAAACTGGCAGCTTACCACAACACTGTGAAGGACAGACCCAGCGTCAAGAACACCTGGCCTTCCAACTGGAAGGAGAGTCCAGGAATGGATGCACTGAAGAACCTTTGAGCTGGAAACAATGTTCCCTTTGCATTTACTATGAAGCTACATCTTCTGCTGCACTACTGTAGAGGTTTACATATTAAACAAAAACCAGACAAACCATTTGCTTTCACTGTTAGGTGCTTACCTGATACCATTTGTATGTAATTTCCTACAAAGATGTGTGTGTTTGGTGCTGTGACCAACAGAATAAATAGAACTAAAATTAGTCCGTCTCCGTTTTATCATTCTAATTGTGACACTCGCATTAGCTTTTCTCCAGGTCAATTTATGAATGAGATATGTCCATTTATTGGCAGTTTTTGGAACAGGAAGAGCAGCCCTGACCCACGAATCCCCCACTCAGCTCCTTCAGACTAGCCAGCATCAATTAGCAAACCTGTTCTTTGTAGGAGCTGCTTCTCAGGGAAATCCTATTAAAAGACGTTAAAGCGTTAACAGAGGAGCAATGATGTGATAACGTCCTGAAGGCGGAGTTTCAGAAAGATTAGGAGTTTTTAAAGCGACACAGGCCCAAATTCAAGGCGTTAAACTAAAAGTTTTCTTTTAGATCACATGTGATACATATAGCATTTGCTATAGCTAGGTGTTTGGTAGATTAAATTGTGACATGTCAGGATTAGTCGTGTTCTGAATTTAACATGGTTACTTCATTGTGCTATAAAATAGCACTTTGTGCATGGAAAACACATAACAGTAAAGCCCCCAGTTATCTACGAGAAAGACTAATATAGAGAGTTGTTTCATTATTTCCAGTCTCAGGGTAAGGACACTGCGAGTGTGCTGTCAAATAAACAAAACAATGACTTCACTTGAAGAAAATTGAAGATTTGGAGAGGCCTAGCAAGAGTCCAGCTCTAAATCTGATGGAGAGGACTGAGGACGCAGAGATGTCATTACAATCTGACACATTTGGATAATTTTTGCGTTTGACGGATCAAATTCTGTCAAGCTATCCTGTAAGTCGTAGATAAGCTCCATTTCAAGTGAGAATGATTAATTATTGATTTACTACGTTAGTAGGGTTTGTACACTGTTTGAAATCCCCAGTAAATCGTTAATCCAAGGAGAACGTTGTTTTGTTTATTCTATTTTTGACTCTAGGTGTAATTGAACTGGATTCTGTCTAAAGCAGAAAAACAGTGGCTGGAAATGAAATAAGCAAATGAGTTAACATCTTCACCCTCTACAGGATTCCCAGCAGAAGATAAGGTTGTATTCCTCAGTCAATGGAAACATAAAAAGGTGAATCATTTACACGGGGCCTTGCTCTATTTCCCGAAAACAATCTGATTATTATGTAACAGGTCAGGAGAATCAAGTGAAAGGTTCGTCCTTATACTTCTTTATACTTCAATTAAAAAAATACAGCAGTTTGAGGTTGGAACATGTTTGATACAGGAAGATGTGATTGTGTAACTCGGTCAATGCCGATATGAAAAGCTTGTGCTCCATTTATTGAAAACAAGCTTGTCATTATATAACAGCTGAACCCAACTACAAAAGTTGTAATGCTGAGGGAGGAATTTACATTCAGTTTTCTCAAGGCACTGAGTCTAGAACCAGTGAGCAGGTGTCGCCCCCTGCAGGACACACTGCTCTTCTGCAGAGAAAGTAGAAGGATGTCAGGAAAAATTATATTAATCATGTACTTTTTTCTTTTTTTTAAACTTTTCATTATGAAAGACGTAGTTTAAAAGCAAAAAAATAAATAAATAAAAAATGTTGGCTTTTAATAAAAATACAAATTTAGGATGATAATGACAAAGAAGAATCCACAGAAAGGCACGGAGGAAGTGGTTTTGTTTAAGAGCCTGAAAGATGGAGGATGTTGATTTATTGTTAATAAAGTTCCGGATTCATGGATTTAAAAGTATAATAAAACCTTCAGAAAGTGCAAAATGACGTTGGCTGGGATCAATCTTTTAGCTTTATTTATGATTCATAACCTTTTTCTTCTCTTTGATCAAAAAGTAACTTTCTTTGTTGACGGGTTTAAAAACTGAAACGTTTGACCGTTAAATGACGCTGAAGTTTGTTTGTGATTTAGATTTTAGACTTCAATGGCTTTCTAGATTTAAAATCCATTCGGACTTTAACGTTGCTGTAACCTTTACTGCATTTTTGTGGGGATTTTTGCATGAATAAGTCAAGACAAAGTAGTTCATAATTGTAAAGTAATGTGTTACATTTCAGTTTTAACAAAATCTTTTTTTGCATGCTGAAAAAAGGGACCTTGACTTTTTTCAACATTCAGGAAAACCCAATCAGCTTCGAAACAAACACAGATTGTGTATAAAACGTGACCCAACCCGACTGCGTAAACAGGCTGTGAGGTAACTTGTCCTTTGACTTCTTTGTAAACTTGTCCTTTGATTTGGCGTTTGCAGAACCAGTTCTTTAAAAAGCAGACGGAGCTCTGTATCTGCAGAAGAAGATGGGCAGCTGTTTGATTCTGGTGGGCCTTCTGGTGGCCAGCAGCTTTTCCTTCAGTAAAGGTAGCAGCACTCTAAAATGACTAGTTATTGCCAGAATGTCTATGCCATTTATTTATCACATATATACTTTTGACATCTGTTTCCTTCAGCATGCCCTAATGGACTTCTGGAGAACGGGGACTTTCCCGGATCAGACATCACGTTTCTCTACTCTCCTAGTGTGGAGCACTGTCAGCAGCTGTGCACTCAGCACCCCGCCTGCCTCTTCTTCACCTTCATCAGGCCCGACTGGACCAGCGACAACAGGTAGGACACACACTTTCTAAAATATTAGTTTAAGAGACGAAGAATTTCAATGAGAGTTGCCCCAGAGAAGAAAACCAAAAAAAACAGTCAAAAATAAATACATAATTGTATTAATATAGTTAAAATGTAAAGTAATACATTAAATGGAATTTTAAAAATTATAAAATTCAGATGAAAGTTGGTAGCACTGTTGCCTTGCAGCAAGAAGGTCCAGGGTTCGATTCTGCACGGAGTTTGCATGTTCTCCCTGTGCATGCGTAGGTTCACAACTCCGGCTTCCTCCCACAGTCCAAAAACATGACTGTCAGGTTAATTGGTCTTTCCAAATTCTCCCTAGGTGTGAGTGTGTGTGTGCCTGGTTGTTTGTCCTGTTTGTCTCTGTGTTGTCCTGCGACAGACTGGTGACCTGTCCAGGGTGACCCCGCCTCTCGCCCGGAACGCAGCTGGAGATCGGCACCTTATTAACTTTTCTATTGTATAAATGCTTATCTGTTTGATCTGTTTTAGTACTTAAATGTTACTAATATTCAAGATATTTAAAGAATATTGAGCCAGTGGTGGTTTAGGCCTTTTTGTAAATCTGTGACCTACATTTGTCATTAGTATCTTTTTCAAATTATGTCTTTGCTATTTGACTTTTTTATATACTTGTGTCTTTAATAAAGTTGATGATTAATGATGACAATGCTGCTATTTTTATTCTCTTCAGGCACTTTTACTGCTACCTCAAATCCACCCCATCTGGGCAGCCATCTTCCCAAAATCCTCTTTTGGGCGTCACCTCTGGCTTTTCTCTCAAGTCCTGCAACCCAGACCCAAGTAGGCTCACACGCTGAAAAATTGCAAATTACAAATTATTATTTCATGTTCAGGGAAAAAACAGCAACATTTTATCAATAAGCAAAATTAGGACAGGCTTGACTTTGCTAACCATGGCTTCTTGAATATTCTCTGCTGTCTGTCAGAGCCTTGTTTTTCGCAGGTCTTCCAGAACGTGGACTTTTTTGGCGCAGACTACAGAACCTTATTCACGCCTGACTATCAGGAGTGTCAGAGAGTCTGCACACAGGATCCTGGGTGTCAGTTCTTTACTTTTATAAAAGGGGAGTTTCCAAACCGAAACATCAGGTAAAAGTTAATTATCTTCTCGTTAAAGCTTTTGGTGGAGAGTGCAAGAACTTCAGTAGAAATAAAGTGACGTGAAAAGAAAACACTCAGCAATGTTAACAATGAAAACCCTGCTGTTGCAAACCTGACTGAAACAAACAAACAAAAAAAAAGATACAAAATTGAACTTCATATGTTTTTGCCCAATAAGTTAAGTGTGGCAGGCTTGATAACTGTTAATGTAACCTCAACCACCAGAGGGCGTGCTAAAGTTTAAAGTGAAGGGCAGTGACTGATGCTCATCCATTGATGTGAGTTATTTGAGAAATGTGGCCTCAACATTAGTTTAATATTTCTAAAGTGAAGTTCAGTTGAAATGTTGTAAACAAAGCTAACTGGCTGCTACCTGCAGCAGATTAGTCGCAGCTCTGAACCAATCAGAGACAAATTTGAAGACAAGCAGAATCCAAAATAAGTAGAAGTTGATATCAAATATGTCACACAAAAGAAATTTACTTGTAGTCGTAGTAGCAAACTGCTTCCAATGTGTTCTGTGTAGAATATTCGTTAAACAATCATTAAATATAGATTGGTGGTAAACATTTGCTGCCATATTGCAATGATTTAATTACAATGGGAATGACTTAGCTGCAAACTAAGTTTTCTAAGCTTTTACCAAAACAAGCAAAACTCCACAAAAGCACTAACAGTCATCCCTAAGGAGAATTAATGAGATAAGTATGGGGGTGCAAACTTTTGTGTTTTAGTTAACATTTGAAAGAAGAAAATACTACATAATCTTGCTAATTTCATGAGAGTGGTCAACTGCTGAATGAATCTGAAACAAAAACAAAGCTGTACTTTCTTTAACTTCCTGGAACTGCCTGTGTTTAGAGATATCTGCGGCGCCAGGACCGAGGTCGCTTCCACATTTTTTCATGTCCACAGAAGACAATGAGTCTCTCGGTATACTGCCCTCCATTGCTTGTGCTAAGCATTTGTTTTTGTGTTTACAAGTTTCTGATGATTACTTAAATTATTGTAATGTGTTCTACGCAAGAGATCTCCAAACATCTTGGGTCTGCCGTCTAAACGTCTGTTTTCTTTGCTTCTAGATTCAAGTGCCACCTTAAGTTTAGCTGGAGTGTCCCAAGGACTCCTATTGTGGAAAAAAAGGCTGGAGTCACATCTGGATTTGCCCAAAAAACCCAACAAACTCAAGAATTTTCCACACGTAAACAAATATCAAGAGCTAAAACGCTGGTGTTTTATTGTTTTTCATTTTCATGTTGTTGAATTATTATTATTTTTTTTTCGTGCCATTTGCAGCATGTCAGAACCAGTTTTTTACAAACACTGACATCCCGGGAAGCGACCTTGAGCAGGAGAAGTCTGTTTCCGTTGAACATTGTCAAGTCCTCTGTTCGGCTCATCCAAAGTGCTCCTACTTCTCCTTCAGCAGGTAGTAAATGATTATTGATCATATCTGTTCTGATTGGTCGATCCAACTGAGGCGTAGCATGTTTAAAACCTTTTTAAATCTTTGTGATTCTGCAGTGATGACTTCAAATGCTATTTGAAGAACAACATCAACGAGTTGGCAGCTAAACCAAAAGACGGATTCACGTCAGGCATACCGGCACACTTCTGTCAGCTTGATGACAGTACGCACTGTGAATCAACTCAAACATTAACGGAACACACTTTCTGCTCTGAAAGAGACGTATTGAGGCAAAGTCCAAAGCTGAAATGAATGTTGGAGGTCTTTGAGTTATGTCAAATTTAGTTGGTTAATTACTAATGCCACCATAACTGTGCCCATTCGAGACTCGCGTGTTATCTTAACAGCAGAGATTTGACCAAATACATCTTTCCTACCAGCGTGGGTCAAGCAGAGCTATGAAGGTGTGGATTTCAGTGGCTCCGACATTCGATTCGAGCTGATGGATCCGGCAGAGCTCTGTCAGTCGAAATGTGACGAGGACCCCAACTGCCAGTTCTACGCCTACGTCGATGAAAGCTTCTCTGACCGCACATACTGGTACAGTGTTCCTTATCCATACAGCTTTATTGAAATTCAGGTAGAAATTCACTGATGTTGCCACTTTATCGCTGAACCGATATTTTTTTGCTGCAGGCGGCGCTGCTATCTGAAGAGGGTCATCACCATGCCAGCTCCTCCCAG
The DNA here is from genome assembly GCA_903067055.1 of Poeciliopsis paucimaculata. NCBI lineage: Eukaryota > Metazoa > Chordata > Actinopteri > Cyprinodontiformes > Poeciliidae > Poeciliopsis > Poeciliopsis paucimaculata. The sequence continues at coordinate 23,553 of CAEGAD010080976.1, read as the reverse complement.
AGTTTCCAAATTAGCCAACGTTGTGTCTGGCTTCAGCCTGAGGGACTGCAGCAAATCGCTTGTTTAAAAAGACAGAAAGCTTTCAGAAATAAATCTTTTTTTTCTTTTGACGTAAATATTTTGTTACCTTCAGACAAAGAGATATTTTATTTTTTTTGCTAAAGGTTTTGTTTTGATTTCTTGGCACATTTTTAACAAGATTGATTGTGAAACGGTTTGCAACTTTAGGAGAATAGTTATAGTGTTTGTGCAGTTTTAGTTAGAAAATGGGCTATAGTAGTGTTCTAAATACATTTTTCCTACCAGCTTACTTAAAAAGGATGTTTATGTGCGACAGTAAGATCAGTTGGATACAAAAGTCTAAATATGGATAGATAAGAAAATAATAACTCAAAAAGTTGTCATATAGGCCGTTTTCACATACCCTAGCTGTGGGCTTACTAGAAATATCCAGTTGTTATAAATTGAGCCAAAACAACAAATCAGGTAAAGGGCACCATTGGCTGAAATTTCCAAATACACGCCAATAGGTGTTACGTCCTATAAAAGTTTTATAACCATTAAAAGTTGGGAGATTTCATACATTTTGTAAGATCTTGGGAGTTCTATTGTTACTATTGAATTTGTTGATGTGCCAAATGATTTAGCACATCATTTATTTAGATCTTCTAAATAAATCTTCCAATTGGTAAGATAGGAGCCTTTGATGATTTTTCCATTCCATGAGTTTGCCCAATATAATATGACCACAAAATCATGATGTTACAGCAAGTCATCCAATTGTTGCATGATGGGGTTTTTTTTTTCTGAACTGCTGAAATGGAGCATAGACCCCCAAAAATTATTGAAATAAAGTTCGTAGTTCCATAACATTCCAGATAAGTCATCATTGGGATATTGGTGCAATTTGGTGGACCAGTTAAGCACCCAGTCCTTATAGTATTTATCCAAATTCCATAACGTTTTCTCTTTGTATGTAAATGTCTAAAAATAGAATAACGACAACTGAATACATTTAGAAGTGAAAGGAATATAGAACCTTATGAGGTGCAACACCATGAGTTACGTCATTGAACGTGACATTTCTACCTTTAACTTACATAATTGTACATGAAGAAAAAAGGAAATTAAACTGATCATATAAGTTTACCGTGAAAGTAAAAAAAAAAAAAACTTATTTTCAAATATTTACAAAATATGTTGGCACTTTCATTAATATGCACTGGCAAAACTATCCAAACTAATTCAAAAACCTGTTTCTCCCCTCGCCTGTGGTGGCGCTGCATCACGAACCATTGAAGGAAGCAACACGAAAAACTCTGAAGAAGACGCCGGGCGTCACTTCCTTCTTTACAAAATGTAAATAAAAATGGAGTCGCGCCAAATTTGAGCGGTTGCAGAGTTTCTCTCTCCCTCTGTCTGTTTCTTTGGTACAAGTGAAGACAAAACGAAAATGTTAGACGGTTTCTGAAATACAAACTGGCAGCACACACGACAAATTACAGTAAAATCAGAAATTGCTCAAAAGAAAAAAAAAAACAAAACTATAATTTCTGGCGGTGAATATGGATTAAGAACAACCTGGTCTACAGCATTATTATTTGATCTCATCAATAAAATGACAAATTCCACTGATGAAAAAAATTATATATATATTTGTCTTTCTATTCATATTTAAGCATAAAAATTAAAGTGTTATCTGAGTCATTTGTTCTTGGAGCATGAATGTCCCAGGCAATGCATAGGTACACCTATCACACTTCCCATGTTGGAATTCAAACACTTAACCAATTAGTCTCTGCGTTACAGTGAGTGAAAAAGTTTCAACTCATCAAATTTATTATTACATTTATCATTAGTTGCACTAATTAGGAGAGTAATGTTGAAACGATTCATAGCAAACAGCTAAAAACATCATAACAGCAGCGAGACAAACACCAAAAGATCATTGCTAAAAAATCGAAAATAAATAAATCGCAGTAATAAAAATACAGAAAGTTTGCAAATAAAAACAATACAATAATTCATTTTTTGTGTGTATATATTGTCCTCATACCCTGGGCCACGGAAGGTGAAGAAGAGGCATGAAGGGTCCTGGGTCTTATATCTGATAGATATTTCCACAAGGTCAAAGGGCATTTTTACAGCCTGCCTGTCAGTTCAAGAGGCTTGTCTGATAATTATAATGTGCTGAGAAGCTCTTCATTTAAACAGGTATAGTCTAAAACCAACAAAACAGTGTTCCATCTTGTTTTGGTCACTTTGACTTGTGTTATCTGATTTGAATGGACATGTTGACACATCACTGCAGGGTTTTATTGCAGGCGATGGGTGACGGACTGGCGACGGGTCAACGGTCCGACCCAGACAGGAAGAAGAGGTTACTGAATAACAAGCTCCATGCATTTTGCCTTTCAGCACTTCCCATCATGCAACTGCACTGTTTCATGAAAGGAGGAATTCAAAGTTACCTTGGGATCTCATCTTTGTGCTCAGTTAGGTTTACAGGAAGGCAATAACCACATTGCACTCTTAAATTTGTGTGATTTTGGGTTGTTGATTAATGTGCTTGCCATTAATGATGTTTTTGTGCAAACTCATGTCTTTCTGTTGATTCTTCTGTTGCTTATGTTCTGGATTCCTTTTTTTTCTTTCTTTTGTTTTACATTTTCAATTACTATTCACAAAATGTTGCGCCATGCGAAGATTTTATTCATCCAGTTTTGTTGTACTAAAATCCCATTTTGTGTTACGGGAATTAAACTAATTTAATAACCGGCACCTCACATGTGAGTCAAAATCTGCAGAACCTTACTTCTGAAAAGTCAATTTAAATGTCATTGTAGAGACATAGATTTAGTCAAAGTAAACTTGTATTTATCTAAGTGTTAATGTGGTATTTCTATGGATTCAAGACTACATTGACGAGGCTGATCTGTTTTTTTGCTCGGACTAGAAAAGTAGAAACTGTAACTTTGGCATTTGTGATTAAAGAACAGAATCTTGACATTTTATTCTGTTTATATTGTTGTAATGTCCTGACCTTTTTATATAGTGTATATGTGGACTTTCAACGTATGGCTGATGATATTACACTGTTTTGTTAACTCACCTGCTCGGAAACTAGCTAGCGGTGCATTGTCCCTGTTTTAAATGAACTAAACTAAAACTAAACCTAAACGACACCGTGTTGGATCTCAAGTGAGGCTCTCTATCCGTTCTATTGTGTCTGCTGTCGGGTGCTGGGAAGTTAGCATATTGTTATTTTATTCTTAAACTTTCCTAATAAGTTATGAAATCCCTTTGCTTTGCGCTCTTGTGAAACATTTCAGGTATTAGTAACTCTTAAGTTTTAACCAGTTCAATTGAACTCAATTGAGTCCTTTGCAATTTTATGGTCTGGCCCATACCTCACACCAGTGAAAATATTAACGGTCGATACTGTAGGTTCAGGTGGAACAGTCTGTCATGTAGAGAACGACGTGTAAAAGATGCCTGGCCTGTCGAATGTTCTTTTGTAAGACGAAAAAAAATGACCACGATATTTCAAAATCAAACCAAAACCATTTTTGGATAGTTTAATTTTTTTTTCTTCTGCTTTTTCCATACACACAGGAAAAATTTTTTTAAAAAAATCTGCAAATATTTGCTTGAAGTCAACAGACGAATTCTGTCACGTGCAAACAGAGCTTTAGATTTTTTTTTTTTTTAAATCCCGAGACTTTTATGGAATTCTGCAGTTCCTCAAGGTGAAGCCAGAAATGACATTGTCCACTTTCTTAATGTGAGAAGGCGTAGGGATGGTGATGACTCGCTTCATATAGCAGAGGTGCCTGTGGCACAAAAAAACAACACATGTAATCACTGCTGCAGCGAAGCGCGAACATTTGATGACCAGAGATGCCGTACTGATGCTCGGGGTGGAAGAAGCTCCCGTTGTGGTAGGTGTAGAACTGACAGTTGGGGTCCTCTGTGCACCTCTCCTGGCAGATCTCCACATTGGGCACCACCTCAGAGGCAAAGTCAGAGCCACGAAACTCGATGTCTTCGTAGGTCAGCTTGGCCCAGCCTGTCAGCAAAAGTAGTTTTTATGGTTGGATTTTGACAGCAAACTACTTCAGGAACATGTTGAGAAAAACAGCAGCTTCCCAGAATGGAAATTGTTCAAAAGGTTTGGCACAAGAAGAGCATTTCAACTCTAATACTTTGGAATAATGTCATTAAATTTGATTGTAAATGGAAGATTAGGGAAATTAAGTAAACTAGAGTGATTCAGCCTCTGTGAATTAATTGGCTGAGATTAAAAACCAATATTTGACAACTGGCTATTTGCTAAAATACTGTGGTGAACAAACTGACATTGAATTTGTAGCTTCAGATTGTAAGTATATTCAAACAAGAATCAGGGACGATTATTATATTTGCACTTTTACAAAAATGCTCTTGCTATTTTCTTTTGAGCTTAAACACAATTAAAACATTTAAAGTTTTTCAAATTTTCAATGCGGAAATTGTCAAATTAAATTGAATTAAAGTCCCATTCTTAATAAAGTAGTATTTGAGGAACTATGATATGTGTAAAAAGTCAAGCTTTTATGGTTTCGGGGCTCAAAGCAGCAGCTTAGTTTGCTCAAGTCTTGAGCCGGCTTTAAGAAACTTTAATGTTAAACACGATTAAAATCAAACCAATTCAGATGCAAAGTTTAGTTATGTAGCACTATTCACATTCAAAGCAATTCAACTGGACGGAAAGGAAAGATCAATGTGACAATTTTTGTCCCTGTGGAAGCAGCACTGCCATACAATCTGACTACAAATACAGCAAAATGAAGATAGGTGTGTTTTAAACTGCGCTGCTGGTAAAAGTGTGTTGTGCTCTGGCTTTCGTGTCGATTAGCTGAACGTACTCTCGTCAATCTGACAGAACTGAGTTGATATTCCTGACGTGAAGTTGCTTTCCCTTCTGACCACCAAGCTGTTTGGATTGTTCTTCAACAAACACCCGAAGTCGTTACTGCAAAGTATAAGGCGACAAACGAAACCTTCAAAGTTTCTCTAAAGTAACTGAAGGGTCAAAATAAATCAAAACGATAATCTACAAATGTCTTAGACAGACCCGTCCTCCCCACCTGTTGAAGGAGAAGTAGGTACAATATGGATGGACGGAGCACAGGAACTGACAATGTTCGGGGGAGACGGCTTGTAACTCCAGGAAGTCATTTCCTCTGAAGTCGGTGTTTGAAAAAAGATGGCTCCGACAAACTGCGCGAAGCACAGAATAAAGGCGATAAAGAGGCAAAAGTGTCGATGCACATTACATTGCCACGGAAACGCTCCAGTCGTCCGCGTACCTGTGGGAAATTGTTCGGTGAGTAGTGGTTTCTGGGAGAATCCAGAGATGACTCCAGCCTTTACCGCTACATCAGCAGGTCTGGGCACGTACCAGCTGAATTTAAGGTAGCACTTGTACCTAGAACAGAGGGAACAACAAGGTTTTCTAAAAGGCACAAACACACAAAAAACCCCAAACAGTTTCAAGGTGGTTCAGGAGTGTACCAGGCCATTCTAGGGTCAGTGTTTGTAATTGTATCATCATAGCTGAGGTGTTATGTCTTGGACCTTAAGCACCAGTGGTAATAGAAGCCATTGAGCTGATTGAGTCTTTTAAGGATTGGTTGTCCTTAGTGACTCTTAAAGCAGCAGACAGGCACCAGGGGACCAAAAGCTTCTGTAGTTGGAGGAACATAGGAGGACCCAGACTCAGGATGTGACGGGTTGATTATTTCTGTCGTCCATATGCTATGTGGACATCACCACCACAGATCTGCTGTTGTCATACCGGCCTTCCAGACCTCTCACGTCTTCTGGTTCTGGCTCTGGCTTTGGTATGGGTATACATCACCCATACCAAACAAATAAACAACTACAACAACAACAAAAATACCATTGATATTGTTGGGCAGTTCAGATTTACCTGACATCTGGAGACGAGGAGTTCAGCGTTACAAACGAAAAGAGCTGACACTCTGGATCAAATGTGCAGACCCTCTGGCACTCCTCAAAGTTAACAGTGAAAAAGGTTCTGTAATCCCCACCACGGAAGTCCATATCCTCAAAAACCTGAGTGAAACACACCGCTGGAGCCATGGCGACAGAAATATGGTCAATAAACGTCAGAGAAATCTAGACACGCGTAGGCAAGAGAGAGTCACAGCTTTACAGTTCTGTTCACTCAGGAGTTTTGTTTTGTAGAAAAAAAAAAACAAACTATAAGCATTCTTAGAATTAATTTTCATTACCACATTCATATGGGAACAATATATACAACACCAAATGATTTACAGCTGCAGCATTGTAAAGGTTAAGTGAACTTACTCGGCTCCTTATTGCAACCTTTGAGAGAATAGCCAGACGAGACGCCCCACAGTAAAATCTGAGACTGTGGGTGTCCAGTAGAACTTGATTTCAGGAAGCATCGAAAACGCCTGAGAAGAGAAGAAGAAAAAAATGTGTTTTTAAATATGTTACAATGTTTTCTGTAGTACTTGAGTATTTTATTGAGCACATTCTGCCGGCAAGCTCTCTGGTAAAATGAAATAGTACATTAAAAATATTCCTTATTAAAGCCTATGTCAACTTTTGAATCATTTTTAGATTTTAAAAAAACAATGTTTTTTTTTATGCATTTCAAGCTGTCTTAATATTTAATTTTGCACAGTGTCTTGGGGACATCTTTTATTTGTATTTTTTGCCCTCATACCCTGACGACTTGTCGGGCCGATTGAAGCTGAAGAAGAGGCACGACGAGTGCTGGGTGCAAAGCTCCTGACAAAACTCCAAGGTCGGAGCGTACATGTTTGCTACGTCTGTCCCGGGGAAATCCACATTTTCCAGAACGCCTTTAATACATGCTGAGGAAATTGGGGGAGAAAAAAAGATTATTATATGTACAATTCAAAAAAAGTGGAGTGGTAATAATAATTCACCCCCGGCGGTCTTGGTGGGACGCAACATCTGTGTGCAAAAAGTGTACATTACCTTGACTTGAAGAAAGGCAGACGAGCAACAGCAGGAAAACGCTCACAAAACGGGACTCCATCTTCTTCTGCTGATGGTAAACAGAAAAAGTGAGGCTGCTCTCATCCGAGAGATGGTTAAGTAACAGATTTATTGAACACGGGTGGGGCAAAGGGCAGTTTTGCAACTCTCTGCGGCTGACTCCGAATGGTCAGAAAAAATCCTTTCAAAGCTAAAAGGTGCAAATTACATTCCAAAATTTCACAAAAAACCCCAACTAATCCTGGATTGTAATGGTGATAAATGTACTAAGTTTATCATATACCCACCCACACGGTATACCTTTAAAGAAATGCTAAAACTTACATGACCTGCTCTGGTGTTGTAGGTCAGACTGACCTTGTTTAATTGAACAGGATGGCATGACATAATAAGTTGAAGGTCAACTTTGTAGCAGTCAGTGGTTGGGAGACGGCTGCAGCCTGGGCAAGCCTCCAGTTCAGCACTGATAAGGAGAAGAACTGGATAAGTAACCAAACCAAACTAGGAATTATAGAAAATAGGGACTGTGTTGCAGTTTGTCTGTCGTCAAAACCATTAAGATACACATTTTTCTTTCCAGATGGACTTGGCACCTGTTCACCTCACCAAAATACCAATAAGTGACCTTGGAACAAATCACTGGTCCCTTATTGACCAGTGAAGCAGCTGGTCAATAACATCTGAGAACCCAACACTGTCAACATTTTGACAAAAAGATCAATTTACAGTCCATAATGTGGCGTCCTGTCGAAGAAATAAACACATTTTCTACAGTTTGAGTTGTTAAAAACTAGATATTCTCAAAAATAAACCCCACGACACAGTGTTAGTTTCTCCATTTGCTTGGTGATTTTTTCTACCTTGTCTGAAAAATTTATGACAACTTTTAATGTCACTGGACTAAAATTCAAAAGCTTTCCCTCCTTTATCTTCAGATGTGCTGTCTGTTGTCTTGACAGCATGACAAATATTTTTATGTATTGAAACTATTATTATCTTGAATGAAAAAGACACACCTTAAGCCAACAATGAAGGAATTAAAATGATCTGTAATCTACTTTATATCACCTTATCTAAGAATCACTGCAGCAAAAATGGCTTCTGTAATCTTCTCCTCTCTGCCACTGCAGCCAGAGAGTCCAGCCTTGTGCCAACCACTGAGCCAGCCCTCCTGATTTGCTTCTCCAGCTTGGACAGGTCTGCCTTAGAGATGCTTCCACCCCAGCATACCACAGCATGTAACAGGACTCTGGTGACAACAGTCTGGTAAAACAACCCCAGCAGCTTTCCACAGACGTTAAAGGATCTCATCTTCCTCAGGCAGTACATCCTGGTCTGAGCCTTCTTATAAAGCTGCTTGGTGTTGCTTGTCCAGTCCAGCTTGTTGTCCAGCCATAGGCCAAGATATTCATCGGTCTACACGACCTCCACCTCCTCCCCTCCTATCAGAACTGGTCATGGACTGCCTCTGTCCCTCCTGAAGTCAATGACCAGTTCCTTTGTCTTGGATGTGTTTAGATGTAGGCCATTTCTATGGCACCAGACAACAAAGTGCCTCACCAGGCTCCTGTACTCCTCTTCGCTGTCCATGACGGCAGTGTCATCAGTGTCATCTTCTGAATACGACACGTTTCAGAGTTATAGCAGAAGTCTGAGGTGCACGGGGTGAGGAGGATGGGTGACAGCACCGTCCCCTACGGGGCTCCAATGTTGCTGACCACAGTGTCAGACGTGATGTTATTCATCCTGACGAACTGTGGTCTGTCGGTAAGGTAGTTGCAAATCCAGGTGACCAGGCAGGAATCCACTTTCATTCTGGTCAGTTTTTTCCAGAATGCAGGGGGCTGGATCGTGTTAAAGGCACTAGAAAATTCCAGGAAGAGGATCCTGATGTTGTCACTTCCCTTTTCCAGGTGCGAGTGGGCTCGCTGTAGGAGATAGATGATGGTATCCTCGACTCCAACCTCTGCCCTGTAGGCAAACTGCAGGGGTTCTTCAGCACCGTGTAACCTGCATTCTGAGGTGGCGAAGGAAGAGCCTCTCCAGAGTCTTCATCAGATGTGATGTCAGATGTCTGAAGTCATTCAGCTCACTGGGCCTGCTCTTCTTAGGGACAGGGATGATGCAGGTTGTCTTCCAGAGTGTGGGCACGTTCCCAAGGTGCAGACTAAGGTTGAAGATTCCTTGTAATGGCTCTTCTATTAGTATGTTTAATACCTAGTAAAAGGTTATTTTTTGAAAGGTGCTATTAATCTGACAATCTGACAAGCCTGATCAGGATGTATATCCTAATTTATTGAATAAGCATGTCTGGAATTCACATGTATGTTTTGGCTTTATTCTTAGCACTAGAAAAGTAAAGGCCTTCCATTAACTGTGGGCTCATCAGCACCCTATCCTCCTTTTACCCCCTCCCCGCTCCTCTTCGTTCCCACCATCTTGCAATACAAAGTTACACCCTTGATTAGAAGAATGGTTGAATATTCTGCCATTATATCGCACCCTTGTAATCCATATCCCTATTGTTAGCCTTTCAGTAACTTCTAAAGAAAAATATTGGAGTAGATCAGATTAATTTGATTTATTGTCATTTCATAAATATGATCCCTTTCAGGACGAGGAACACAGTGGTGTTGGCATACAAACCAAACAATCCTTTTTCACTTTTATCTGATCAGAGTTGTTTTTGTCACATGCTTCCTGTTTCCCATACACCAGGCCCAAACTGCAAATGGGAGTCCTTATTGCTTTCAGCAAACACGACCTTTTTTTTTGTATCAGTTTACAAATACTAAGTTTCCAACCCTGAAACATTATTATGTGTTTAGTATAAATACATGGTTGATTGCCCTGTCATAAGCACCATGGATGTTTAACTACACATCATATGCACCTCAGTATTGCTGATTATGTCACAAGATGCAGCCAACTGTCATCCATACTTAGGGGTGGGCCAGTGAAGCAGGCAATGCGCAGTGAGCTGACACACATTTATTGGCCGGCCACATTTCAATTTTGGTTTCAACCAAAATTCAATTTGGTTCGAATTGAACCAAAAAAAGCACGTTAAAAATTATTTTCTATCAACTGCATTGGCCCATTGGTTTTCTTGGACAAATAAGGAGGATGACAGACGTGACCCAGAAACAGATTGACGAAACAGGACGAGTAATGTCCATGTTAGAAAAACAGCATGCCAGGAATGTTGTTCCATAACATATTCCTATATTATGGAATAACATAGGAATGGTGATAGCCCACGATGAGGTTCACCCTCCTGTGGTCTTTGTGTGCAAAATGTCATGGTGGGACAGTGAGGAAGCAGCGGGGTTGTCCCCTCAGATCATCAGTTTCCGAAACCACAAACACACACACATGCGCACGCCCCCACACACACACACACCAAATTTGTAAAGCTCCCATGGAGTCAGGCTGACCCCACTGGACTGTGCACAGAATAAAACACTTGTTTTACACTTGTTTTATTCTGTGTAGGATCTAAATGACCACTAATCTCTTAAGACCACAGAGGGGTTAACAATTAACACATTTTGGGATGTGTGTAATAATAATAAGAGAAATAATAATCATTAAAAAAAAAAATTTGTGAATTGAAACAGAAAACATTAGAATGTACTAAAAAAAAAGATTAGAAGCACATCTTCACTAAATACTTTCTGAGAAAGTTGTAGCCAAAATGTGGAGATGCTCAAATAGGACGATTACAGGACTGAAACATCAGTCAGACGTAGACTTAATGGTATAAAAATAATAGAAGGTTGTAGAGTTATGAGGTATTTATGTAAAAAACTACAGTTTTGTACATTGCTAGCAGAGTTTTTTGACATCCAATATGAAAATATCTACGTAGTGAAAGAGCCTATCGATTTAACATGGTTACTCTCCTCTTGCGTACAGCGATGTGCTTTATTTTTATTTTTGAAACAACACAACGTGCCTCCAGTAGCACGTGTATCATGTAAACTTTAATGATGAGTCAGCATGGCCAAAAAATTTCCAGAGTAATCTTTTTGGTCCCAGTGCAGCCCTGGTCACACCCCCATGAAACATATAAATATGACTTGCAGTCATTCCTCGGCTAGTTGACATCGTTGTCTGCTGCCGTTTCCACGGAGACCTTCCTGGCTGACTGACTGACAAGATGAAGACTCTCTTAATTTTAGTGGCTCTGCTCTATTTCTGTGCTGGCTGCTTTGGTAAGAGTTGTATATTGAGTTCAGGAGTTAGTATTTGTTTTAATGTTATTACTAGTTCAACTATTTTTTTTTCTCCAGGATGTGACACGGGACTTCGGTTGGATTGGGACTTTCCAGGTTCGGATATCAAAACCCTTTTCTCTCCGGACGCTGAACACTGTCAGTTCCTCTGCACTCAGGAGGCGTCTTGCCTCTTTTTTGCGTTTATTGGTCCTTACTGCATGGTTGATAACAGGTACGTAACGACCAACAAAAATGAACATGTTTTTCTTGTTTCACTGCTGAAAAACTCTGCAAAGAGAAGCCACACTTTTTTTTTTACACCTTTGGCAGATTTAGACTTCAAATGATTTCATTCCATATTTTATATGCTATGAGATAAGTATTTTGAAAAGTGTAATAAAACATGATAAAAGGAGCATCTTGAGTTTTTTAAAGAAAAAAACAAACAAGTTTTTATTTACTTTTTTAATACAAAAAAACATGTGAATAATAATTTAAATAAATCAATGTAAAAATCTTCAATGACTTTAAACGTTCCTGTCCAACGTTTTACATATGCAGCTGATCCAGAACGCTGCTGCTCGCATTCTCACTAAAACCAGGAAGATAGAGCACATAACACAAGTTTTAACGTCCCTTCACTGGATCCCTGTAGCTCAAAGAATAATTGTCTGTTTTAGAAAAGTCTAACTGGAATGCAGACTGTGGTGTTTGGGGTGTAAGCAGATTGAAAAAGATTGCCCTTGATGGAAGTGAATAAGATATTGTCCTGAGCTCATTGACCTCACTTCCTGTCTTCTCGCCAGACACTACCATTGCTTCCTTAAGGCCACCTCCTCAGGGAAACCGGAAAAACAGAATCCCAAGCAGGGAACCACTGCTGGTTACTCTCTAAAGTCCTGCAATCCACCACCGAGTAAACACACAGCCATTTATAACATTTAAAATGTATCGGTAATTAAGCAGTAAAACTTTTCACTGTTGTCTACTTCCTGGTAGCTCTGTCACTATCCAAAGTGTATGAGGATGTGAACTTCCCCGGAGAGGACTACAGAACCTTATTCACAGTGGATTACAAGGCGTGTCAGAAAGCCTGCACTGACGATCCTTTCTGCCAGTTCTTCACTTTCCTCAATGGGAAGTTTAGTGACATAAATGTCAGGTAAGTCAGCAGAAGTTATAAAAATACTTTCTGCTTTGACTGTAGACATTCTGTAAGTCTGACAAACCTATTTGTGCTTAGGTACAAGTGCTTCCTTAAATACAGCTGGTCAGTACCAAGAACCCCAGTTGTCTCACCTCGTGCTGACAGAATATCTGGATTTTCTCGTGAATTTCAAATAATTCCATCCTATAAAACAGGTAATCAAACCCTCTCTAACGAGGTTAAAATAATATCAGGCAGCCTTCTAATGGTACTGTTTGTGTCCTACAGAGTGCCAGCGCACACTTTGTCCAAACACTAACTTTCCTGGTTACGACGTCGAGGTTCACCAAGCTGGCTCTCCTGAACTGTGCAGGTGTTGTGCTCCTCTCACCCACGATGCACTTACTTCTCTTTTGCCAGGTAAACAGTGATGGTTTTACTTTCAAACAGAAACCACAGACAGTAACAAGAGAAAATATTGGAGACTTTAACAGAATGATAAACCCATATCTTTTGCTTCCTTAGCAACGAATTTAAATGTTATCTGAAGAACAACCCAAACCAAATGGTCCCCAAAGATGCCAATGGTTTCACATCTGGGCTGCCATCCCGATCCTGTCCGCTGCGCAACGGTATGTACGCAATGCAAAACTAGCTTTAGCATTTAGAGGAAAGTCATGCTGGAGAAACACACACAGTCTGTCAGATGGTCCTGCTGGCTTAAAAAGCTATTTCATTTCTGCAAACTTCCTGTTCCAGAGACGAATCCATCGTCACCAGGTCACGTTACAATGTATGAAGGAGTGGATTTCCCATACTCCGACATTCGCTCTTTTCCACTGAACAACGCTGAGTCGTGTGAAATCGCCTGCACCTCGGACCCCGACTGCCAGTTCTACAGCTACATTACCACGAGGTTCAACAACACACTCAAATATTTTAACAAAACTCAATCTTAGCTACTATTCAGTAAACGGAAGCGTCTTGATTATTTGTGTTTTATTGTTTTTATCTACTTTTTTTCAAACATTTCCCATTTTGACTTCTTTGACTTATTAATAACAGGATGGTGAAATCTGGGATGTGCAGTTTTACATACTTAAAATTTGATTACATTTTTTCCTTGGAAAAGTATAAAGCAATATATTATACTATGCTTTTTCTGTCCTGAATGGTTTTGATGATTATCATAATATCCTCATGAAGTGTCTAAGACAGCATCTGTTTCAGTACAAACGGAAAAAATAAATTAAATTAATACAATTTCAGTAAGTTTAATAATAGATGGCCTTGTTATTATTGTTGTTGTTGTTGCGCAATAAAGCCTTCTAAAGAGCTTTAAGCTAAAATTGCTCCCCTTTTTTTGTTTTACAGTCGTCTCTGCTATCTGAAGCGTGTCATCACCATGCCTTCTCCTCCCAAAGTGACCAACCTGGCTAACGCGGTGTCGGGCTTCACCCTGAGGAACTGTTTCCTTTGAATCCTGCAGCTGCATTACACTTTTAAATGACTGGGCGTCTTACACAACTTTTATTGCAAGATTAACAATTTTCAACTGTCAATTATCTATGGATTTCCATAAATAATACAGTGCTGGCTTTCAATTTTCCTATTATGGTATGGGGCCATTTCACTGGCTATGTTGGATCAGGACTAAGTTCTCAGCTATATTTTGAAATCTATATCTCTTGAACTTGTCAAAAAAGGGAATGACATCTCCTTATCCAGTTTAAGAAGGCTAATGTCTACTTCAGCCTGATTTTTCTTTTAATTTTTGAGTAATTGGGCCTTCAGTCAATATATATGTAAAAAGTATTTTTAAATCTGATGCAGGCTGAAATGTTATCCAACATCCTGACGTCCAAGGTTACTGGTTACATATAATTTTTTTCCCCAGAAATGTATGGTCAAACAGCTACATTTATTAAATATTATTACATGTTTCACAGTATAACTGTTGTGATATGTTCTGATATAACTAAATGAATGATTTAGGAGCAGCTCTGTGTGGATTGTTTGGTTATTTTCCCATGATTTTATCCCAGCCTCAGTACTTTAACAAGCAAGTGGATATATATAATTCAGCAGAATGCAAGCAAAAAGGTGAATGTCGTTACTGTGAATAAAACATTGTTTGGGAAAGGTGTGTGCAGCATATAAATGTCTCACCCCGCTTCTGTCCCCCTGGTCAAATAACGACAAAAAACAAGTTTCGAAACCGTTCTCACAACAGCCACCACAGAGCGTTGACAATCCACATTATGGCTATCAGACTTAGCATTGACCAAAAGCAGTCTTCCATTCAAACAATTCAAATAAAACTCAATAAATGAAGGTTGAAGTGCTTATTTTTAATATAAAATACTCTAGTGCTACCCTGCCTGAAAACCCCACATTTCTTTAACAAATAAATCATTTTGTTGAAATAAACAAACAAATAATGACAAAAAAGACACCCCCCTACACCCTCACCCAAAAAAACAAAAAACAAACAAACAAAAAAAAAAAACAGTGACAGTAAAATTAATTTCTATGCACAAAGAGGCAAAATTAAATAAAACATGATCAGAAAACAAAAGCAGGAATAATGAAGTATAAATTCTTCTCTTCCTCAAACCTTCCTTATCTGATTAACTCTGTATATTTGCTCTCTTCTATTTATTTTCTTGGTTTCATTAGCACCAGGAAATGCAGGAAGGGCCCATAAATCATGCAAAATGTCACCATCGAAACTATGCGTAGCCATGCTCATGGTTCTGCAAGGGAAAAAGCAGGAAAACTTTTAAGCTTCCAGAATAACACCAAACTCAACCTGAATACAAATTATGAATAGAATGAGATATTCCTTATTGTCTCACAATGGGAACATTTCTGTGCAGCGAAAAGCAGTGACAGCAAATAGACTCACACAGAGATAGAATTTGGTGGGTCATGATAGATGCTGGGTCATGCGAGAAGGCCTGCACCTCGAACTCCAACTGCCAGTTCTACAGCTACGTTACCACGAGGTTCAACAACACACACAGACGTTTGAACAAAACTCAACTTCAGCTAAACAGACCCCGCCCGGCTCTTTGTATTTTAGGGCTCTATCTGCTTTTCAAGCATCAAATGTTTTTTGCAAGAGATTATTATTATTATTTTTTAAAAAGTTTCCCATTTTTGCCTATAAATAGGAAAGTAGTTCCTGTAAGACTGGGATGTGCAGTTTCTCATTCTTGAAATTTGATTATTTACTTGGCAAAGACCAGGGCTGTATGTGACAATGAGCGTTCTGTGTGCTGAATGATTTTGATAACTATCATGATATCAATTTCAAGTGTCCAGGGTAACACCTGTTTCGGCACAAACAAACAAGAAAAGTACACTAATAAAGATTCACTGAGTTTAGTCTTATTATAGGTTCAATTTCAGATTAAAACCTGACAGACAACTGAAGAGTTTTGAACTAAAAATGCTGCCTTTGTTGTGTTTTACAGCCGTGTCTGCTACCTGAAGCGAGACATCACCATGCCTGCTCCTCCCAGAGTGACCAGGTAGGCCAACACCGTGTCGGGCTTCAACCTGAGGAACTGTCCCGCTTGAGTCCTGCAGCTGCATTAAGCTTTTCATTGGTCAGGGTTCCTACGCAACTTTAATTAAGAACGTCTATGCTCTTTAACTATCAAATATTTAAAATTTTACCTGCTTATTATCCATTAGTTCTACAAATCAGAAGGTGATGCTAGTTTTCATATTATGGTGTGGGGCCATTTCCCTGTATTTGTTGTGATCTAAAATAAGTTAGTGCTCAGTTCTACTTTGAAAGCTGTGACTTTGAGATTTTTAAAATATGGATTGGCGTGTTCTGCCCTGCGTGCAGAATTTTTAATTTTTTTTAAGTTTGCAAACTTTTCAAACATTAAAAACTTGTGTGTTTTTAGGCAAGTTCAAGAAGTTTAAGGTCTTTATCAGGTCTTGCGTAGAAATCTAGCAGTGCTCAGAGGAGGTCTAAAATGTCTAAAATATTGTCTAAAATCCAAACACCAAAGGTCAACCGTCTCATTTGTTCAGAAATCAATGATCAAGCAACATTTATTAAATATTTTTTAGAATTAGTAAAAAATGTAATTAGTAAAAAAAAATAAATAAATAAATTGGGAAATGTTTCAAAGTTCTGACGAGTATCTAATTTTTTTTTTTTTACTAGATTAAAACAATGTAGGGATCTTGTATCTTTAACGACATAAACATTACAATCAGTATATAACCAAATAAATGATTCAACAGCAGCTCTGCGTCATTGTATTTCCCCCCCCTCATTACATAATCCCAATCTCAGTCATTTTAACAAACTAACAATATTCTCTCTACTTTTTAAGATCAGCCTAAACATCGACTCAAAACTGTGGCTGAAAATCTGTTGCAGCTAAAGTCAACTGACCTCATAAAACTGTCTTCACCACAAGTTGTATTTTACCACATGTATCAATTAAATGTACATTGATGAGGTAACTGAGTGTGCTTATTGACCTCAGCTAAATTTACCACCATAGGTTGGGGTCTGACTAAAGCCTGGCCGTGTTTCTGATCGCATCAGAAGCGGGTCAGGATGTCGATCGGTTTCTCTTCTTGCACTCAAGAATAAATTGAAGAACTGCCTCAACTGTCTTTATTTAAAGACAAGCTGTTCACCCACAATATGATTTCCCATAAATTAATTAGGTTAATTCCAGACTAACTTCAACAAGGAAATTCTGGAATTGCTGTTCCAAATACATTCAGATTGCAGACACATTCTTATTACTATTGTTATTTGGATATTGGAAGTGTGAAGCACTTAGATATTTAGCATATGATCTATTTTATGTTACAGAAAATGGTTCTTTGCTGCATCATTTCCTTTATATTTGTACATTTGCAGTTCCGACAGTAGGGGGTGCTCTCATTTGCCCTGCAGTCTCTTCTTTCTACTCTGTATTTTGTCTTGATAAAATATATTTCAAAGCTAGAATAGAAATGTTTCCTTTTTTAAACATCAAACATTAGGTTGCATTCTTACTGACGTCTGATTAACCTATGTTCCACTGTGACCTGGAGGAGCGACATATAATTTCTGTGGTTTAGGGAGGATATTAAGTTCTAAAATTTGACGAAAGGCCTCGTATGAACGGGTGTAAATGAATGTGCCAATAAAATTAATCGAATACAAATAAACTGGTATTTTTGGAAGTAGCTGGGACTAAAATAGGAGCAGAATGTAGTTTGTCACTTGCAGTGGAGCAAATTACTATATATGGCTCAAATGGATGTGTGGAGAAGAATGGCTGCAGACAGATTTAAAAAGAAAAAGAGAAATCAGGCACTTGTGGTCTCTGAAAGCCTGGGCATCGTGAAGATTGATGACAATAGAGACAGTAAAGAGAGAACGAGGGAGTGCGACAGCACTGAATATGACTGGATATGAAACGTTACACAAATAACAACCTCTCCCAAAATTGTGAACTTGGTCATGGAGCACACTCAACTTCAGAGTTCCAGCGTTTGAGGAAAAGAGAACTTGGAAAATGATTGAAATGTTGGTCTTTTAGAACATAACAAGCCGACAACGTTGCCAAATTATCTTTTTTTAATGTCTCCTGCGTTGCCCTTTTCTGACCACGAGATGCCGCTCTTCCAGAGTCCAGGGGATTTTGATCATCCAGAAGAGACTTCCTGTCCACTCAGGCCCATCCAGACATGAAGCAGGCAGGATAACAAAACTGAAGACTTAGACAAAAAAAGCTAACAGAAAGGAAATGGAGAAAATACTAACAGCACGATACAGGAAACCCAAGGAAATGCGCATATATATTGTTATTTTAATATGACTATGAGCAGAAACGCTCAGACTGAGCGGCATAAATAAAACAGATTAATAGAGATAAAATTTTACCTGTGGGAGCTTTTAATTGGCCACGGAGGTGAAAATGACAAAATAATTAGGACGAGGCCTATATATATATATTTTTAATTTTCTTGACTGAAAATTAAGAATTTGATGTACATATTTACAGAAACATTTTCCCAGCCCACTATGTATTGTGTTTCACTGTATATTGACTCATTCGACAGTAAAAAAGTGTGTTTAGCCACTCTTGTCTAACACCGCAAATGTTTTTGCTCAGTCCTCATGTTAACAGGTGAGAGACACAAAGACAAGGAGAGTAATACAGCTTCTGCTCCGTTGTGCAGAACGGAGCAGTCATGTGTAACGATTCACATGACTAATGGGTTTGTCGTCTAATGTGCCTAAATAGAGTCAGGATTTTATTATACAAGAGCATTTGACAGGCCATGCGTGTCTTTGACTGCAATAACATCTTCAAGGGCTAAACAATAAACTTCTAATACTAAGAAAGTTAAAAGTGGCCACAATTACAAACATGGCCCCTAAAATGTCTTTAAAATTTGCTGAATGACGGTAACTGTTTCGCTAATTCAGTCGTAGTGTGTGTATTAAATCACTACAAGGATCAAAACAGATGCTATAAAATGGCATTATTAATGCGCTTATTTGTGAATTCATGACATCTGTTGGAGTCGTGAGATGAGATGAGAATATTGAGTCTGAGAAAAGAAATCGCGCATTTTAATCGGACTGAACTGAATGTAGAGATGGTTCTTCAAATTCTCCTTTGCTCCACTTAAATTTAGCAGACGAGTTTACAAATTTAAACACAGCACAATATTTAATTGAGAAAAACATACTGTCGCCTTCTAATTTACTCCCCTTTCCCTTCAGCCCGCCTACCTTGTGACAGAAACCCTCCTCTTTTCCTCACTAAGCTTCCATAAAACCTTTCCTCAGAACTTCCCTCTTTCTTTGCCCAACATTCCCTTCCCTTCTTCTTCTCTGCTCCCTCGGAGCGTCCCCTCCCCCGTGGGAAAGCCTGCGCGATGCTAGTGTGCTTGTCCTTCCAGGAAGCTGTGGTGGTGACTCTGGCTCCTCCACTCAGAGGATTGAGCAGTGCCAGCCAGCTTGTGTTTTTGTCCATAACTATGTATCTCTGTGTGCGAGTGTGTGTGTGTGTGCGTGCGTGCGTGTCACTCGAGCGGGCCCGCTCCTCGAACATTCCACCACCATACCGTCCGTCTGACCGCCGGCCGGCCTCGCACGAGAGCCACGCCGTCACTGCGGTCGGGTCCTGACGCCAAGCTCCGAATACTCACGTTACACGCACACACAGGCACACAACCGGGGGTTGCACACCACATAAACAAAACAGTGACACACAAAGGGAGTGGAAGCACAAGGGGACCGGCTGAGGCACGCACTAGCACGCTCACTCAAATAAACAGTGCGCACTTTGCGGAACACACACATTTTTTGGACCGCAGACCACAGACATTGCATCCCGAAGTAGATCAAAGCGTTGGCCAGCAATAAACACACACAAAACTCCTCTCATCCCTCCGGCGTGCAGCTCTGGTGAAACACAGCACGGCCATGCGGATCTTCAAGAGAAAACAACTGCTTGCGACTGCCATTTATCACTCTTCAGGGATGTGTTGTGCACACTCTGTGCTCTGGCCAACTTCCTTTTATTCAAAGTATGCTTCTCTTTTTCCATCTGAACCTTCACAGCCCCTCTCATCAACCCCTAACCCCTTCCCCTACCTCCCACCCCCCACCCTGTTATTAAACGTCTATGCCGAATCAGTCACTCGACCACAGACCTTCAGATCCGGGCCTTTTGTTTTCCCTCGTCTTCATCCCTCCCTCTCCTCAGTCCGTCCATTGTTGAGGAGACAGTGGCGCAGACAAACAGAGAGAGAAGATATCCGCTGGCGTACCGCAGGATTGAAGAGTAAGAATGGAAGAGAAACGGCGAGAGATGGGAGGTGGGGGGGGTGCATTGGCTGATATGAGGTCGAAGTTAATTACAGGGGAGCACCAATTAGAGGGCACAGTGATGGGTCTGTTTGCCTCACCGCGGCATCCCAAAAACATCACCATCTCCCACCATGTTTATCCTCTGCCACCGCAAGACCACAGCTCCCATAAGCCATGGCTGGAGACAGCTTACATGCTCAAAGAGGGTTACGGCTGGGGAACATGTTGGCAGTGTTTGCAGACGTGACAGATATGGATAAACGAGGAGTACAGCTCTCTGTCTCTTTGCCATTCCTTTGCTCTTTGTGTTGACAGCTGCAAAAACACGCCGGCTATTACTCATGTAGTCAGTGAAAGAAAGCAGAAACACATACAAGGGTGAAGGCACTTAAACTTTATAGAGGTTTTTGTCAAACATTCTCTGGAAAGCAAAAAAAAAAAAAGAGTCATCAAACTTATAAATGTTTTAGAGAAAACAGAGGAAAACATCACAGCTCAAAGTTCAGTCAAAACTCACCCTCAAGTTTTCTTGAGGATAACAGCATATATGGCTCTGCGGGACACTATATGTGTTTTTGTCAAACAAGATCATAGATACAACAAAGAAATTCCTTCACATTCCCTCATTTATGATTGTAAGTATTCAAAACTTCACTCATTGTCTGATATGGCTTTTAGAGTCCCTTAAAAGAGACAATGCTCATACGTATTTGCTACATTGGTGCAAATGAAAGGTCCGTGTCCACTTTACAGAGTTCATTTGTCAGAGATGATCTTCAAAACGCCCCAATCTCAGTCCCCCACCCCTGTGGCGCCTTGGATGCTCCGCTTAAGCTCCTGCGCTGGGCTATCGGCGAGCCCAGAGGCGCAAAAGGCCGGAAGGACATTTGTGGAGGGCCAGAAGATGATGAAGTGGAAGAAGAGGAACAGGGAGAAGAAGAGGAGGCAGTCGGGAGAGGTAGAGGTGAGGCACAGTTGGTGCTGTGAGGAGATGGCTGGTTCGGTCTGGAGTGGCCCAGAGCAGGAGACGATGGGAGGGAGGCCACCCTGTGAATGGAGGCCAGAGCTGTGGGTCCGAGGAGCGGCGGGGCACCCTGCTGACAGCCAGCCAATGGGGCCAGACGCAGCGAGGCGGATGATGGGTAGCTCCCCAACAGGGCTAGATCCCTGCGGCTGCTTGGGAAAGATGGCGAGGAAGGGGCTGTCGTAACGGGGGCAATTGGCGGGAAAGAGGTCCATGGCCAGGGTGGGAAAGGTAAAGCGGAAGCAGGGGATGACTGTAGGAGGAGAGGGTCCAGCTCACTGGCACAGTGCGAGAGGTGGGAAACAAGGCGAGCTCCGATTGGGTCCGGAGACTCCCCCTCCAGAGAGCTTAGGTACCGTACAACCTCTCCGACGCACTCCCTGAAGCCAAGGGTCCTGTAGTCCACTGCCAGTGCCCTTGCATCAAAGTACCCTGTGATTGAAATCTCAGTTTAATTCAAATCATTCTCAGTAAGAGATTACATTAAAAGCACTTCAAAGTACTTCCGTCCTTGTACCTTTTCCTCCCATTGCATGCAACAGTTTGAGATGGTCCACAGTCATCTGCAGAATTTCAGCTTTTTCCAACTTAGAAGAGCCCTTAAGGGGAAAAAAAAGAGCCACGTTTTATTCAAAAACACTCTGAAAGTCATAGTGATGATCTAATTATGACGTCCTCCGTCATTCTCTGTCGTGAGAATCTACCTGTTTCTCAAAAGCACTTGGCACCAGCCTCCGCAGCTCCGAAAGGCTGTGGTTGATTCGGTCTCTGCGCCTTTTCTCTATGATCTGGATCACAAGAAGAGCAAAGGGGACGTTTAAGAGTCAAACCACATGGAGACGAGGATCTTAGAAAGTGAAGATGCAAAGCTCTCGCTCACCCCTCTCCTCTTCTTCCGTGCCAGAATCTGCGAGGCACTGCCTGGAGACATGGACCCGGTGACGGGGCTGCATTATGGAAATGGAGTAAGTAAGAAAGGAAGATGGAAAAAAAGACTAAATGTGGTAACATTGAGTCGCCTGCATCTTGTTGTTATTACCCTGCTTAATGTGACACAGGGAGAACAGCAGCGCATCAACCCCTTTGAATCATACTGGGTTTTGGGGACTGAGAAGCAACAGAGATGGGATCGGCTTTTTTGGTTGCATGTATTCTTGGAGAAAGCACTTTTAGGAAGATAATTACGTAGCCCTGGGGCGACGCTTTTGTTTTGCAACGGAGGCTCCAACAGGAAACATGGGAGCCGTGGCCCTCAACGTGCAGTCGGCCAAAACGGATCACGTTCGTCTGCGAACTCTCGTCTTACATGCCCTGAGAGACTTCCACAGCTTGGAGTTCCCTTCAAAACTGTCGCTGCTGAGACAGATTGAACATCCATTAGATTTTTTTTTTTTTTTTTAACTTGAGGGCTGCCAAATCAAGAAGACTGTTTTTGTTTAGGTTGATTTTTGATGATGAAGGCCTTGGAAAAACAGCGTGGTCCTCAGCTCGAACATCAGAGTGCAGTTCAAATTCTTTAAACCCACCAAACCCCTTTTTTGGTGTCGCTGGCTCACTTTGCGTTCGTGATGTAACCCGTTCGCTTTTAACCCTGCATACATGCGTTGGAAGCACGCACATTCGCAAATATTCCCTTTAATCCAGATGCGTGTGAAATTTTCCGCGAAGGAATTTGACCAGTTCAACTAAAAAACTTAAATGTTTCGATGGCGTTTAAGGAGAGAGAGCGTGGTACATTCAGTCTTTTTTTTCTTTTTTACAGCTTATCAGGCATTTGCACAGCACTGAAACAACTTACATTAATGAGTTGTGATTAAATAAACCACATTTGAGCCTCAAGTGACTGACGAAATCAATCTTTATGTGGCGAAGCTAGAACTTTGTCTTTACTTTTGTCTTTACCAACTGATCCTTTAATAAAATGATGTTGATTTAGTTAGATGAGAAAAATGAGCCATTTAGTTTGTTTCTCCACAGAATGCTACACTGAGCCAGAAACTATGATGGAAATTTTCAAAATAACGGGTCACATGACTAACTAAAAAAAAAGAAGCTAGTAGTTCTAAAAACATAATACAAAACATATTTATTTCTACAATTCCTTTTTTTTTTTGCCTTTGAGTTAGTTTCTACTTACTGTTTATAGATGCTTAAATGTTGAAAATGCAAATGATGCAGATGTAAATTCACATCAACCCAACATGTTTCAGGAATAAAATAAAAAAAAATAAAAAAAAAAAAAAAATTA